>MJUU01055069.1:0-28927 GCA_002080025.1 Modiolus philippinarum | reverse complement strand
CTGCATTAAGATTTGATCCCTAAATCCAAAAATGTAGGAGGAGTTTGCGTCACATGCCACATGTGTCTAATCCACATCTTTTGGTCTTTGCTTAAATTTACATCATGGGGCCTCTTGTTTGCACCAAAACCAATATCAAAAATCCGAAAGCTTATTGCGCATCTACAGACTATATGCAACAATTCTATAACAAAATTAAATCCCTAAATCCATAAATGTAGGAGGAGTTTGTGTCACATGCCACATGTGTAAAAATTGACATCATGGGGCCTCTTGTTTGCACCAAGACCAATATCGAAAATCCGAAAGCTTATTGCGCATCTGCACACTATATGCAACAATTCTACAACAAAATTAAATCCCAAAATCCAAAAATGTAGGAGGAGTTTGAGTCACAAGAAAAGTGTGACGGACGGACGGACGGACGGACAGACGGAGGGTATAACATTATCCCCGAACTTTCTTCGAAAGTGCGGGGATAACTAGCCCAGACTTTTAATTTCAGCTTCAGATATTCTTAATAACCCAAGATTTAAAGAATATTTACATCGTATCTACCCCAATGAACTTAAAATTAAAGAGACAACCGATACACCCGATTCTGCTTCATACCTTGACCTTTTGTTATTCATTGACGAACATGGACGTCTGAAATCTAGATTATATGACAAACGTGATGATTTTGACTTTCCAATTGTGAACTTTCCCTTTCTCTACAGCAATATACCTGCATCCCTAGCATATGGAGTGTATATTTCACAGTTGATTCGTTACTGTAGAGCGTGCAGTACATACAGTGATTTTGTGGAAAGAGCAAAAGCACTGTCACAAAAACTGTCAGGGATATGTTCATCCTTTGTTACTTTCGTCTCTTCAGAAATTCTATTGCCGTCACCACAACATCATAGATAGATATGAAATGTCAGTGTCACAAATAAAAACTGACATTTTCAGCTAGATTGGCGTCTTCCCGGATTTGACATTACCGGTTTTGACTTTACCCTGGATTGACCCATTGGCAGTGTGACGGGTGCTGTGCACAGAGCAGGACATGCTTACCCTTCCGGAGCACCTGATGTCACTTTTGGTTTTTTGAGAGTTCACACTGTTAGTGCTTTAGTTTTTTGTGTTGTATATGTAATGTTTGTGCATGTGTTTTGTGGTCATGTGGTGTCTTTGGTCTTCCGTCTTTTGGTGTTCTTGCTTTTGCGTTGTCTCTGGACTTTGATTTGTGCAATTTTGTGCTTTGTTCCATCGGTATTCTACTGCCGTTGTTTCATATAGAAATAGACCAATAAAAAAGCAATAAGTTAAAGTACCAATCCAAAATGAAAAAATTCGGAAACATTATAAAATCTTGTACAAAACAAAGGTTATCGTCCATTGGTAAACCAGAAGAAAATATATAGTAAATGAAAGGATATGGAGTAAATGCACATGAGACAAAGCCCCCACAAATACATGGTAATAAGTTATTCGATATTTTCTCGATTGATTTTCCATTTACCCAAATATAAAAAGTTTTCTTTTGAAATTAGTTCCTTCCTAGCGAAACATTTTTTTGGATTTTCCTGTCATAACAAGTTTTAGATCAAGAAAGAAGATACAATCTGAGAGGTACCTGTGATTAAAGTATATATAAACTTTACATCAACGCAAAAAATGGATAAACTGATGAGGAATAAATTTCCGAAATGGCCATACAGCTCATTAAAATTATTGCAGTTGGGGTTACCATATGTGTTATGGTCTCGTGTTCATTTACTCCATTTCCTTTCGTAAAACTGAGACGAATAAAAAATTGCGAAAGTGAAATCTTTATTCCCTATATTGAGTTTGTGACAAAGAATAATGACCTTACTGAGATGCAAGACAAAAAGGAACAAATGTGTACTTGAGAATCACAATTAAGACAACTCATAAACAGTATGTTTATACATTGTGAATCATTTTAGTGTCTTCAAGAGTGGCATCATATCTCGACGTTATTTATGGAAACTATCTCAGAGACTTACAGACTTCAATCCCAAAGAAACTAAAATAAATGGTTATTATATTCGGTATCATTCTGTAAAACTGGGGGATTTTTGGACAATTCATGAACAAAATAATGCCATCTCGGGTTTTTGGATTCTTTTTTATTTGTAGCAGTTGAAGTATAGTAATATCAATTACAATCAGTATCATGAAGTAAATTAATTGAGGACCCTGTAATTGTAAAATTAAATATCATTCCTGTGTTGCTTAAAGTTACAATAAATCATTTTTGAATACATATCATATCTCTGCTAGTGGACTGTTAGTCCCCGAGGGTATTCACCAACCAAGTAGCCAGTACTTCGGTCCTGACACGAAAAAAACATTTTTATTTAAACTTGCAAAATTTAAACTTAAGAAAATTTTGTTAAAAAAGAAGGAGTATCTCCTTTCTGCCCTTAGCTGAATTTGGCTTTTATTTTTAGATCTTATTGGTAATTTGCTCTCTGGCAGCTTTTACATATATTTCGGTTAATTGATTTCTAAATGTATATCATTGATGTGCACTGAAGAGACATAAGTTGTCGAAATGCGCATATGCAGAAACTAGTAACTTCGGTATTTGATCAATACATTTATGTCAAGAATCAGTTGTTCTAAATATATATAAATCAAAACTTGTTTGTCTATGCCATTTTTTATATATAGAAACGCACATCTGGTAATGCCTTACAGTGAAAAACGATTACTTAAGCATGTATATGTGAAATATGATTTTCAAATTATATCTGGTGTTCAAAATTACAATTTACGGTTTATTTGGATTAGGATTTTTTCTGATGCAATTCCCTTATTGGTTGTTGCTTGTGATTGCTGACCTTTCCATTACTCGAATGAACCTAAGATTTCACAAAGGCTAATACAGAAAAAAACAAAAAAAATTTTCCCATCCTTTTATTTCAGCTTACGCTACATACACGATATATTTTCCTTTAAGAATCCAAATTTAAGGAATATTTATATTCGATCTATCCCAGAGATCAGAGGCAGACAACTGATACACCTATTTCAGCTTCGTACTTAGCTCTTGATATACATTGAATTTAGAAGTCTAAGTGAAGTCTAAGTGACAAACGTGGTGATTTAAACTTCCCAATTGTGAACTTCCCCCATCTCAGCAGCAATATACCTACCGCTCTATGCTAAGGAGTTACATTTAACAATTGATTCTTAACTGTCGAGCTTGTAGATATGCAAATGTCTTTTAAATAGAGCGAAAACGGTATCTCAAAAGATGCTAAGTCAGTGATTTCTTCAGCCTTTGTTACTTTGTTCCCTTCAGATATTATATGCCCGTCACCATGAAATGATTGAAAGATATGACGTGTCTGTGTCTCAAATTAAAACGGACATTTTCAACTATATTGCACGTCTTCACTAAATTGACATTTCCAGTTTTGACTGAACCCTGGGTTGACTGACTGATAGTATAACGGGTGCTGCTAGCGGAGCAGGACATGCTTTGCCTTCCGGATCACCTGTCATTCCTGATTTTCATGGGAGTTAACACTATTAGTGCCGTAATTCTGAATATCGTCTTTTTATTTCTGTGCCTTGTGGCTGTCTCACGTCCTTGTAGTTGCTTTATTTTCTGCGTTCTCGTTTTTGCTATGTCTCTCTCTGGATTTTGGTTTTTGTAATCATCACATTCCTTGTTCCTTCGGTATTCTAATTTGGTTGTATTATGAAAAAAAAAATTATTCTTAATGATGAAGTTGCCATAACAAATCCTAATAAAGTGAATGCATTAAGCTTTAAAATTTTAGTTACGGAAATACATCAAATTTGTACAATTTCTTCCTTATTGCAAAACACTCTAAAAAGCCCGAATTAGCATTGAACGAGAGAGATACTCCTTAGTTTTAAACATTTTTGTATACATATTGAAATCTTAAAAAGTTTTTTGGTCAGTACCGTAATACTGACAACTGAGATCTTTATGTACTCTAATAGTCCACTGCAAGGGATATTAACCGAGTATACATTGTCAAACAAAGCGTTTTTTTATCGCTTTAAGTGCGATCATCATTTATTGTTCAAATTGGAGTAAAGTAAGCTAAGGGGCTTGTTCTTTGTTTATATTTTTGTATAATGTAGGTTTTTCACTGTTCGAAGTTATAAACAGACGAACAGTCTGAGTTTAGATTGAAGTCCACATTAATTCTATCCCTTATAAAATATTCCTCGCAGTATGCAATTTATATCGCAAAATGTCTGCAAATTGGTGATGCGGTTTGTGGAGGTCGCTCTCTAGTGTTGGCCTTCTTTAAACTCGGGGTTGAGTGTCGATTATTTAGGTGTTTTTGTTAAAATTCTACATTTATTGGTAATTTCGTTCTTGGTTAAAATTTGTCATGTCTGTCGGCTTAGTTTATTGATCAAAATTCCGTACAATGTTGGCTTTATCCTTTTTTTAAAAAGTGACAGCATAAGTCAGAAGCATATTAAGAGAGAAAGATAAAGCCAAGAACACACATACCCAAGCACCGAGACAAAAAAAAATAAAATAAAATAACGTCGCGGGTTCATTCATTTTTAGTAATACTAACCGACCCTGGGCGTTTTCTTTATCATTTAAACTTCTAACTTTTAATGTATTTGCTATTCACTAAAACTGGGGGATTATTGGGCAATTCAGCAACAAAATAATGCCATGTCAGGTTTTTGGGGTTTTTTTTGTCATTTGTAGGAGTTGAAGTAATATAAATAACAACCAGTATCACGAGGTAAATACCATTCTTAAAGTACAATGGGATTGTAAAGTGTCTTATTTTGTGTATTTTGTTATTTCATTAGAATGTTGATACGTAATTTGACATTTTACTCGATTGATTTGAACTTATTTTCCATTATCCAAATATAAAAAATTTTGCTTTCAAAATTACTTCCTTTAAGCGATACATCATTTATGGATTTTCCTGTAATGACAAATTTACATCAAAGAATAAGATAAAATCTGAGACTTACCTGTGATTAGAATATATGTAAACTTATGCAACACATAAAAGGATAAACTGAGACAAATAAAATGCGAAAATGAAATATGGATAATGTATATTGAGATTGAGACGAAGAAACAATGACCTAACTTAGATGTAAGACAAAGAAACAAATGTGTGCTTGAAAATCAGAAAAAGAACAACTCCTATACAGTAAGTTAATACATGTGAAACGGTGTAGTGATCACATCTCCATATTTTTTATGGAAACTGTCGCAGAGATTTACAGGTATTGTTCAATCCCAACGAAATCATAATAAATGGTTATTATGTTCGCTATTCTCTAAAACTAAGGGATTATTGGGCAATTCATCAACAAAATAACGCTATTTCAGGTTTTTGGGTTTTTTTCTATTTCTAGCAGTTGAAGTAATATCAATTAGAATCAGTATCACGAGGTAAATGAATTGAGGGCTGTAATTTTAAAATTAGATATCGTTACTGTGGTGCTACAATTAAGCATACATAATTTTAGAATACATATCATAGCTCTGCTGGTGGACTGGTGGGTTTCAAGAGATTGTGGTCATGGAGTTAGAAGTCTACCAGTATTGGGTTTTATTCGTGTGTGTATTCAGCTATAGAGTTTTGGGTACCCATAAACCAGTTTAACCCTACCGCTGGCTTTTGCTGGCGCCGGTACCAAGTCCGGCTGCCAAGAGTTCCTATCGTTCTTTACGTTTGTCTTTTGTCTTATTCGTGTTTTTCATGTGTAGTTCCCTATCAGATTGTCGCATGTACTTCTAATTTTTGTAGGTGTTTCCTGTTATCCATTTTTTTTTTACATTTTTAATGTTTAGTTAGTATCATCATGATTTAATTTAGCCTGTTCATTACATCCATTAGGTACTCCGACGAAAAAATGATTGTTCGCATTCAATGAATATATCGATGCAAAAAGATAGTTATCTGCTTCAATAATAAGAAATCGAACTTTAATCCCCAAAAACTTAAGATTAAGGATAAATTTGCATCATTTAGAATTTACAATTTTTCCACTTCCAGTATTTTTTTTCTTCGTATTTCACAGTTCTATTGGCAGCTAAGGAAAAACTGGTTCAAAATAATTTGGAGTTGCGGCTCTTTGGTCACTAATAAAGATTAACTATGAAGAGAAAATTGCAAAAACAAGTAAAAGTTAAAATTGCCGTGCACCTACAATGTACCTTTATTCATGAATCTAATCGAAACTTGGCAGTTGAAATTTAAATACAACACTAAACGTTAAACGTGCGTCTTCATGCACCATGTCATCATTATGTATTTGTGTAATGAAAATTTATAAATCATGAAACTTTGCATACAAAATTATTCGTTGGAGCACTTACAAACGTAGGATTTCTTCCATCAACTTTGTTGTTGTTGTAAGCATAAGAGTAATGTTCAGGATAACATATACCATTACGGTTGCGGTTTATTTGGATTAGGATTGAGGGCAAAGATTAAGGAAGGGCTCATGATTAGGGTTATATTTGGGTTAGCATTTAAATGAGTGTTACACATGATTTCGACTGCGGTATTGATTAAAGGGTAGCGTTAGATTAGAGTTAAGGCTTTTGGTTAAGGGTAAGATTGGTTAAAGGCTTAGGAATAGATTAGGGCCTAGAGGTTGTGTTAATTTATCGTTATGGTTATAACCTATGCTAAGACTTTAGTTAGGATAAGGTTAAGGTTAAGAGGGAGCAATGGTAAGTCAAAAATAAGGAGGAGTGTTATATTTTAGAATTATGGTTAGTAAGACAAAGATGCAGTTCGGGAATATGGCTTTTGGTTAGGTTAAAGTTAGGAAAAGGAACCGGAAAGTTAATAGAATAACTAGTTATACTAGTGTATATTACTGATAGGACTTTTGGGTTAGATTTATGTTAAACATATTAATTATCGTAACGCAGAGCGTTACAGATGTTCCCAAACAAACATTCTGCATACTATTCGTAACACCTCTCATTTTCCAGTATTTCTAAGTTTTAATGGCAACGGTAACCATTTTCAAAAATCTGAGGTTGAAAATCATTCATACACAGGTCAGGCAACCTTCATGTAAATTTTGATCCAACTCTGGGCATTTTTAATTTTCCCGCTTTTTGCGTTTCCATGAAAACGGCAGTAATTTCGAAAATTCTGAGGCTGAAAATCAATTGTACACATGCCAGGCAACCTTTCTGTAAAGTTTCCTCTAATTCAGAGCACTTTTAATTGTCCCATCTTTATCCGTTTCCTTGGCAACATCAGCCATTTTGAAAATTCTGAGACTGAAAATCATTTGTACAAATGCTAGGCAAACTTCCTGTAAAATTTCATCCAATTCCGAGCACTTTTAATTTTCTTCCCTTTTTCAATTTTCATGGCAACGGCGGCCATTTTGAAAATTTTGAAAGCTGCGAAAACACATATTCATTGAGGCAATCATTCCTGTGAAGTTTCATTAAGTTTGGTCATTAAGTAGCTGAGATTTGGGCGGAAGAACGAAAGAAGGGGAAAAATAATGATAATAACAACAGCAACAAAACTGGTTTTGTCAGTCATTTTGAGTTGTTTTTTTTAAGTTGTACATTATTGTGTTTTGTTTTTTGGATTTGAGTAAGGGTAAATAATATAGAACTTTTAATTTTCTTGCCTTTTTCAATTTTTAGATATGGCGATACCAGAGAGCATAATTATTTGCATATGTAATCATTCGCATATATAATTCCAAAATTAGAGCAAGACAATTGTCAAAACAAAGTTTCACGAAAGATAGCACTTCGACAACACCAACAGATTTGAATTGAACGACGAAAATTTACACAGTGACAAAGGAATATAAAGGATCAGTGGCAAACTGTATCGCCATATTTCAAAAATAAGGACGCATTCGGGATTTGTTTTTCTTCCTCACACATGTAAATAACTTAACGTTAGAAAAATCTAGGGTTTCGAGTGACAGGTTTCATCAATATTTTTAGGATGTGTAAAGGCATCATTTGCTAACATATTTGAAATATTAAATGTTTTGGTAGCCTACATAGAACTTATTAAACTAAACGCTTTGAAAAAGCTTCCTCCTTTGCAGAATTGCTAGTTGAAAACACAACAAACCAAAATAGTCGTCCTGCTGATTTTCATCTGTGTGGTGCAGACAAAAATATATGGAAAGCAACACAACAAAACATATCAGAATATTGATAGAGGATGATACAAAAACCAGAAAGACCTGTTTATAACTCCAAAATCATTAAAAGGCAGCAAAATGATACTCCTAACTTTTATAAGATTTCTTAACTTGTTAATTTAATATGTAGTTGTACCTGCAGACAAAGCTTCTAATAACATCGTTTTGTATGTAATGCACATTACTATACTTGCCTCATTAAAGAACTAGGCATTGATCACAATACACCAGGTAGTCTACATGCAAAAGAGATTCATTTGACAAAGATGAAATCCTTACCAATCAAGCTCTTTTTGGGGTGGTCCGTAGGTGGTCGGCTACAAGGCTAAATTCCCCACCCTTGACGATTTCACCCTACTTTTCCAGTGGCAGTCAGAATTTCCCGTCCCATGACCCTTTCCATACCCCAAAGTGATTATTTATCAACAAACTTGTTCTCGTCTTGATATAGCTGAAATATTGCTGAGTAGACAATAAACAATATTCAATCAATCAATCAATCAGAGGCCATTCATGTCCTCTTTGAATATTCATACAAAAAATGACAATCAAGACCTGCCATACCTATATTGGGCACCAAAATTACACAAAAATCCATATAAGGAAAGATACATCGCAGCATCTTCATCTTGCTCAACTACTGAATTGTCTATTAACTCACAAAGATTTGTCTGCAGTCGAAGACCGGCATCAAGCGTACTGTGAAACTATTCATGCCCGAAGTGACATAATTCACATGTGGATACTTAAAAATTCGAAGGATTTATTGGAAAATCTTTCATCCCGTTCATTTTCTCAAATACATTCCCTGAAAACATTTGATATTTCCACACTGTATGCCACGCTTCCTCGTGATAAATTAAAATCACGAATCAAAGGTATCATTCAAAAAGCCTCTGCCGATTCAAAAAAATATGTTGTATAAGTTATAAATCCACATTTAAAAAAAATCAATTTAAACGGAAAAGTATGCTACGATGAAAAACAGGTATGCAGTATGCTTGATTTTCTAATTGATAATATATAAGTCACATTTGGAGTTGCTATTTATCAACAGCAAGTTGGCATACCAATGGGCACTAATTGTGCTCCTCTACTCGCAGACTTGTTTTTATATTCTTACGAGACTGTATTTCTTCAGGGACTCGTGAAAAATAATAAAATAAAGATGCTAGATCCTTCAATCTTTTTTATAGATATATTGATGATGTTCTTTGCATCAATAACCCATCTTTTGCTAAATGGATCCCATCAATATATCCGCCAGAACTAGAGATTTAAGAAACGACAGAGACAACTAGATCTACATCTTTTTTGGACTTACATCTCGAATTTGACGATAATGGTCATCTCAGTACTAAAATTAACGACAAAAGGGGCGATTTTAATTTCAAAATTATTAATTTCCCCAACTTGGAGAGTAATATTCCAGCTTCTGCTTACGGAGTGTATGTTTCACTGTTGATTCGTTACGCGAGAGCTAGCACAAATTATAGAGACTTTCTCATTAGAATATTTATCTCCGTGACCGCCTCATCAATAAAGGCGTCAAAAAATTCCGTCTCATACGATAATTAGAAGAGTTCTTTAATAGATATCAGTCCCTTGTGGAAAAAGTTTCGGTCCGAACTCTGATTGAAGATTTTTTTTTACTTAATACTGGGATTATCATTTCTTTTAACTGTCTACGACTTTTCAATAGCAATTGCTGTTGAGTTGCTACCGGACACTACCACCATGGAAGGGGAGGTTTGGCATGCCAAAAAAACCGGTTTAACCCACCATTTTTTAAAATGCCTTCGGTCTACAATTTTGCGGTCGTCAATTTTTCCGATGGTTTCTACCTGATTTGTCTTTTTTTCTCATGGACTTCGGCTCTTGACAACTATGTTCGGTAATTTTGTTATTACCCCCATTTATATTTTTAATTAATTGATAATTTCTCCTTTTCAGATATTCTCAAGTTGTTCCAATATTTTAGATCCCAGATTTTCTTATATCTTCTAATATCTTAACAAAAGAGAGTCCTATCCATTCATATTTTTATAGCTGATAAAATTTACCCATGCATGCCAAGAAATTATTTTCAAATGATAATAATTTTTTGGTAATTATTGAGCAGATATAGGAAAATACGGTTTTAAGGCACTCAACATACTAAATCTATGGAATATATTGTCTAATCTTGGGAATGTGCACTAAGAATATAGTACATGTATTCAAAATTTATCGCTAATTACACAAATTTGAGTTTTGCACAAGTTTTTTCCCAACAAATTTATTTAGTGTAACATTAAACATGTCTATGCCCTCGGATTTGGTGAGCATTTATTAATGTAGTTTTGCCCATCTCCTTTTTTTTTTTGTTTCTTTGCCTGTATATTGACAGGTCTTTCGTGTTCAAATATGTACTTACAGTGACAAGATCATTGATTTAGTACCAGAATATTTGACTTTCTGGCCTTTATCTTCAGCAATGAGCTTTCTTTATACCCAATAGTAAGTTCAAGACGGTCCCTAGCACGAGTTTGATCGGAATTCGTTGCTTCAGGTAGATGTCAAACAACGCGACATCTGTATTTCTACTTCTGGATGCAGGATCGTCATAACATATATTATTAAATGACAAGGTTTTTTTTATACAACAGCTGTAATCCATTGCTCGAATAAACGACTAAAAAAGCAATCATTACCTACAAACATTCACAGGGTTCTTAACGATTCAATTTCGAGAAAATGTAGTATTGTAAATAGTGAGATGCAGACAGTAAAATCAAAGGTATTCTCTTTTTGTAGAAAAGATGCAAAAACAGGAGACATTATCAACTCAACTTTATGACTACTTATGTGAGGCTGTTGGTTCAGAAAAGGTTGTTGCTGCAAGACGTTGGTTTTTCAAGGTGTTTGATGATTGTGAAAACACGAGAGAAAATGGTAGTTGTATCACCATCACAAGTGGGAGTAAGGCAGAGGGATTGGATTTTAGTAGTAGCGATCTTGATATAATGGTTGTCCTTCCCACCAAAGTTTACTGTCATAACAGTGCGAAAAATTATCACCAACTATGCTATGATATGAACAATTCACAACCAGGATTTTGCAGAATAAAGTTTTGTCTATTTCAAAATAACTCTTACAATATGGATTTTATTAATAGATTTTTTCTAAATTTTCCTTTGTTTGACATTGTAGTTACCAATTCGAACACTGAAATTGTTGTATCATGTCAAAATCTAAAGCACTTTGTATATTTTAGAAATATACAACTTGGTGATGATCTCAGCGCCGAATTGCGCAAACAGCATGGTCCTTGTTTATCAACTTATGATGATTCATTAGACATAGCGTATTCTTTTCATTGTCCTGTCTGGCCATCACAGGCATCAAACTGGATAACTAGACATAAATTGTCGGGTTGGCCGTCTGTTGATCTGATATCATCGATAGTTCGATTAGGGATATTGTTTGTACCATTAGGAGGACTAGACATCGGATCACCTCATGAATGGCGAATATCATATTCGGTTGGAGAAAAAATGTTAATACATTCAATGAATCATACGCAACTTCTTTGCTACGCTCTCATGAAGTTTTTGCTTAAAGAAATCATCGATGATATTCCCGACTTACAAAATTTGCTTTGTTCATACTTTATGAAGACAGTTCTATTTTGGGTTTGTGAAGAAATTGATGGTAATAATTGGATGCAAAAGAATTTAACATCATGTTTCCAACAATGTCTGAAACGGCTCATGTATTTTGTGAATTATGGTTATTGTCCAAATTATTTCATGCCAGATAACAACATGTTCAAGAACAAGATTTATGGTGAGAGTCGCCAGAAGTTAAGCTACTTTTTAAGCGAACTTTATAAAGGAGGAATAATTTATATAGTAATGAACTGCAAGTCTCTTAGTGGATTTTTAAATACTACAACACATGTTGAAAATCTCGTGAAAGAAGAAGATCATGGAATATACCCCTTACTTCAATACCTATACCATTTATACCTGATTACACAGCATCAAGATCACCATTTGTCACGTATTCTTAGCAAAATATATTCCATGAGGAAGTTTCCTCCGAAACTAGCTAAAGATTTATATTTGATGAACATGACGGAGCGTATTCGACACTCTGTAATGCGTTATTTCCATTACAATCTTCACTTGGGTAACCGACGATTGTATAGCGACTATAAGTTTTGTCGTGTGAATTTACTGATGACAACTGCTTCTACCGTATCTGACTGGTTATATCTCGCAGTATTTTTCTATTCTCATCGCCAGATTCAAAATGCGTTAATTGTTATAGATTTTGTTTTGTCAGAAAGTAAACGAAACAAACTTGTTCAAAATCAACCGATGGAATTACTCTCTTCGTCGAACAAAGCATTGCAATTAAAGTTTGCAAAAAGATATAAAATGACGTATATAAATAGATTAGTGATGGATTTTACAAGAATTGAAAAGTCATTTCTTATGCCCTTCTATAGGGAACTATCCAGCGAATCAACGTATGCTAAGATCTGCATTAAACCTTTTTCCCCAGAACTTTACACTTCCGAAATATTTAAAGAAATCATAGATACGACTTACCGTTCTGTACCTGCGGGTAAGATGTCATTGCGTATGTTTGGTCCAATTTGTCTTGCGCATTATATACGTTGTGTGTGTTACCATCACCTTGGAGACCAAGTAAGGCGACAACAAAGCATCAATGATCTAAAAGTATCAGTAGATTACCATTATAATGGAAATCACTTTTTGCTACACTCTTCTTGTATGCTCCTGCAACGAATATCAGAGATATCGGGATCTTGTATAGATATCACGCCTTATTCCTTGAAATGTAGTACATGGGCGCTCGAATTTTTAAGCAAATTAATGAAAAAAGAAAAATTTTCAGAAAGGAATATTTTCGACTTTTTGAAAGAGGAAATTGCACTCAAGACTTAATTCTTGTGCTTTTACTGAACTTTACCAAATGAACAAAAATGAATTAATAAATACTTTACATGTTTCAATTATAAAGACTTTTAAATTTTCGGATCTTTCTGTTTTGTGTTTTTAAAAGGTATCGTTATCAAAAAATAAAAAAAATTGTATTAAAATATTTTGCCCTGTAAAATCAACCATTCGATGTCAATGTCACAGGAGTTTTATGTTCATGCTAAAAGTGAAACTATTTCAACGTTCAGGTCAGATAAAGCTTTTTCCCAACAAATTAAGTCGCAATTAACTCCCTTTTCAGTAAATATCTAGAAATTTACATTTTTCTTGATGCAATAACATCTTCAACTTGAATTCGATGATAGTGCAGCGTTAACTCCTGTGAAGTTGTTACTTTGATATTTGACCTTCTACAGTATTTAAAATTTTTCCATGAGTCAATTGTTCATACTTTTTAAACATCTAACAGAAATTTTCAGTTAATGCAATCTCTGCAGTTGTCCATTTTTCGACAGCTTATGTTTCTTCACAAAAGATTAAAAAAGCAGGCATTTGAAAGAGCAAAAATCAAACCATGAGAAACAAAGGTGACAAAATATAATAAATGTTTTATTACTAGTTTGTAATAGGCTCAAGAAAGCTAAGGTCAAAGCTTCGCATGAGGGAGATACTCCTTAGTTTTAACCAAAATCTTTAATTTGTAAATAACTTATGATGGCATATGAGTAATATGTAGACAATCAAGAAAATCTGTTTTATCTGTTTTTGAGCTGCCCTAATTTGTGTCCATTTCTTGACATTTCAAAGTACATGCTGCTTATAACCCCACACTGATGACATAATTGTGAACAAATTTTACTTAAACCAAGCGCTGTAATTAGATACAATTAATCAAAGAAAACGTTTTAATTTTTACTTTTCTAATTTTGCAATAAACATAGAAAGATTAAGTATTTATAAATGAAGGAATTATGGGTTTTGTTTCTAAAATTCAAATAAATTTAATATTAGATTTGATAAATTTCAGCTAATAAAAATGCAATAGGCATCTTATTTCATTATTTATACATTTAAACAAAAAATAAAGGATATCATATTTTAGATAAATATTTCTTATTGAAAACCCTGTTTTTAGAGTTGGAGAGCATCAAGCTGAAAAAAATGTATCGAGATGTACTTGCGTATTTTTCTTGTACATTTTGTGCTAATTATATACTAAAAAGTAAAGGGACATTTTGTAAATGTACATGGGACAAAATACCTGTGAATAACTAAAATAGATTTAGTATAAGATAGCACTGTTGTTTCCATACTCGTGGCATCGGAGACTAGCCGATGCAGTTTTATTGAACATATACTAGCTTTACTAAATAAAAATGCATGCCAGATTCTTACACAATTACAGAACGAGTTGGAATTTAAGAACTTCCAAACATTTACAATTGTTATATCAACAGACCTAGACTTTGGATTTTGATTGAAAAGACATCACAGGCTCTCGAGATAATTTTTGAGTGGTAATTTATTGACAATGTTACTAAAAAAGGCAAAATAACACAGAACTTTTATCATTCTAAATGATGTTTTCTGTGTTATAAAAATCAAACATATAAAAAGTTGCGTTTTTTCCCTCAAAAAGCCACTGCACCAACCTTTTTGCCTGTTTCTTCTGTGGACTGGTATTTCATGCGTACCCAGTAGTTAGTACTTCGGTGCTGACCCGAAAACCGATTGTATTGAAACTTGCAATACCTAAATTTTGCAAAATTTTGTTTAAAACTATCTCCCTCGTGCATATCTCTGTCCTTAGCTGAATTTTGGCTTTTCTATTTTGACCCTTTTTGTTTTTTGTTCTCTATCAGCTTTAACATGATTTTCGATTATTGGACTTCCAAATTTTTGGTTTTATCTGCACTGATGAGACATAAGTTGTCGAAATGCGCATATGCAGAACATAAATTAACAGTAACTTCGGTATTTAGTTATTTATGATAGATTTCCTTTCTATATTTTATCAAGTCATCAAAAATGCATTTGATTTTACTTTTGAAATCATGACAATTAAGGTTTAATCAGTGCAGATTATATCAAAACAAATGGAAAAGCGAATAGAAATAAAGAAAATGTCCCAAGTCTCATAAAATTGGGACTTCCAACATTAAATGGGCTTTCAGCAAAAATTGGTGTATAACATACAATTAAACACAAATAAGTCACAAATAAAAGCGTTGTCCATTTGCTTGATTTTACCATGTATTTGTAGAGACTTTGTCTCATGTGCATTTACTCTTTATCCTTTCATTCACCATTAATTGTCTTTCCAATCCACATACAAAGTTGAAGCCTAAGTCTGTTAATATTATAAATATATGATTTGTGTTGTTTCTATCGGGATTCGAACTCGTTATGTCAGGGTGAGATCCTGGATTGCTAACCATAACACCATATAAACCTTGCACGGATTTCGTTAACCCATATACTTAAATAAACAATGACATGATATGGAGTACGTAATAAAATAATCTTATCCTTCAGCGGCTTAGCGATATTTTTTATTTTTTATCTTTTATTTTATTTTATTTTATTATTATTATTATTTTTTTTTTTTTTTTTATTTTTTTTTTTTTTTACACAATTATCGGTTAATGGATTTCCGAATGTTTTTATTTAATCTGTACTGAGAAGACAGACTGTCGCAATGGCCATATGCAGAAAATAAATTCCCTGTTTTTGTATTTTGTTATTACCACGGGACCGATGCCTCTGTTGGAGGACTATTAGTCTCCGAGGTAATCACCAACCACGTATCTTGTACTACGGTGCTGGCCCGACAACCTATTTTATGAAAATACTTTCTAAAACTAACGTGTATCTGCCTCGTGCATAAATAACAATATCCATAAGTTACTGTTAATTCATTTTCTGCATATGCGCGTTTCGACATCAAAATATATCCTTACCTGATTTTTGGCTTTGTAGATCCCACTTGTAATTTGTTTTCTATAAGTTTTTACGTACTTTTCGGATTTGAACTTCCAGATGTTATAATTTAATCTTCACTAAAGAGACATGGGTTATCGAAATTGATATATGCAGGAAATTGATATATTCATTGTTACTTAGGTATTTTGTTATTTGTCATAATTGCCCTCGATTTGGGACCAAATGGCATCAATTATTTTTGTGCTAATTTTGCTATGAAATACGGTCCATATAAAGTCACAATCTTTCACCAAAAACGATTTTTTTGGTTGAAATATTAAGGAAAATTATTATTTTTTATGACAGATATGATGTGTCTGTGCCCCAAAGGAAAACGGACATTTTCAGTTTCACGGATTTGACATAACCGGCTTTGACTCAACCCTGGATTGACTCGCTGATAGTGTGACGGGTGCCACTATCGGAGCACCTGATGTCACTCCCGGTTTTTAAGGGACTTCACACTGTCAGTACTTTAGTTTTTCTTTGCTTACTTTGTTCCTTCGGTATTCTACTGCCGTTGTTTTTGAAAATTGTTAAAGTTACATCCATGAGAATTTTGATTAACTTTAAACATATATTGCTAGTCCCTGAATTGAACTTACGTTCTAAAAACAAAAAGAAAAATGGGGGTCACGGGCCTTATTATGTAATTATTTCACAAAATCAAAATTTTCGTAGTGATTTCTTTGTAAAATATTTTTTGAAATTACCTCCCTTGTTTAAATTTTCATTTCTAAGAATTTCACAGTACAAATACTATTCTAAATTTTCGTCCTTAAAGGAATGCTGAACCAGAAAAAAATATATCCATTGTTTGTGTTTAAAGCGAAATGTTGTAAAGATTTGTTTAAATTTTAAAATGTTTGTATAAAAATAACTATCAACTTTTGTCAATATCATCAGCCGAATGACTGAGGGTATGGGGTTTTATTTGTCGATATCATTGTTAAATTACGGTGGTATATCTACAGAGCTGATGGGGTTTTTACGCTTTGAAGAGATACATCGGCAAACGAATACCGAAGCAAGAAAGGAGGCTTGTTCCAAAAAAGAGAATATACATACCATGAACAAATGTTCATTTTTTAAATGGTTGCTTTATAAATTCAAATTAAACCAATGTAAAAAAAACATTGTCTACAGAAATACCTGTAATTTAAATTCATATTGTGATATATTCTTTCATTTGTTTAATAATTATGTTTTTAAGTATTAATTGTAGAATTTTACAGGAAACAAATTCTTGCCAAATGATACATGGTCATGATTTTAATGATATTAGAAAAAAAATGTAGTATTTCATCACGACAAAATTCATCACTTATAATTTCAATTTCTTTTAAAGTAGAATTAAACCAAAAAACAGATAACTGCAGTCTCGAACATGCTATGTATATCTCTAGTATTCTCAACTAGAACCTCGAAAAGAAATATACACGTGTGACCGTTAAAACATCTGTATAACTTTAGACCATAGTAAATTGGTCATTTGTGGGTTGCTGCAAGAAAATTAAAGTAATTTATAGGTGTTATAAAAAGTTATATGAATTTATTAAAATGAAAATATGTGGTCAATAAAGTCTTACCATTCTTAATCAATAAACGATGTAAAACTACTCCCTTTTCCGACAATTGCGATCTCCTGCTGGGATCCCTGGCTCCAAATTCTTAATTCTCATATATTGGTAAAATCTTTATCATCGAGACTAATAAAAATATCAGACAGAATTATTTTTGTTTTCAGATACTGTGTAGGTCTTTGGCCATTTATTCAAAAAATAAAATAAAAATGTATCGGGCCAAATACATGGTTTTCAGCAATATTTACAAAGAATATAAAGAGAACTGCTAGAATACGCTAATTAGTTAGCTTTCATATAAAATAGATATCAGATAGATTTTTTTGTTCAGAAATACACTTAATCTATATGTTGAGCTGAAAAATCTATATGTCACCGTTTGAATAAGAGAGATATTTTATATAGATCACAAAAGAGACAATATTTACGGAAAAGGGGGGAGCTTATTCGCGGGAAAGTGTATGTCAATCTCTTATTACGTCACAATGAAAAGGCCAATAAAGGACTATTCAGGTTTGAAAAGCCTAAATTTACTGAGGACAAAGCTTTGCTCTAGGGAAATATTCTTAGGTTTTGACATTTTGTTTTAAATTTACATACTCCAAGTTGTCTGATATAACTGGTTTCCGGACAATTATTGAAGGAATACACTTGGACACTATAGGCATCGACCTGTTGGGTATAAGTACGTGAAAACTAAAGTTATTTAGATTTTGCTTCTGAAGATAGCCATTTTGATAACGAATCTTGTGAATGAAAGGATATGGAGTAAATGCACATGAGACAGAGCCTCTACAAATAAATGATAAGAATAAACAGAAACAACGCTGTTATTGTATGTCTTTTAATTACGATCATTTATCGACACTAATACACGGCACATTCGATTGTCGCATACTCGACCATCGCGTCGGATGCGGAATTGACTCGATTTTCAAGCCGGAATGTTTTTTGTCAGCCTATTCATTGTGACGTCATACTAAATTGACCCATATGTATCATTCACTTTCTCGCCAATTATCTCCCTTTCTCTAAATATCTTATATGTAAAATACATTAAACATCTCTCCTAATCAAACGGTGACATATAGATTTTTTCAGCTCAAAAGATAGCTCAAGTTTATCTCTCTAAAATATCCAAAAAGATCTATCTGATATGTATTTCACAAAAAAGATAAACAATAAGCATGTTCTCAGAGTTCCCTATATATTAGTTGTAAATGTTACTGAAAAATACTGAATTTGACCTGATTTGAAAAGGCTAATTACAGAAAAAGATGAACGGTCACATATCATTTTTATTTAATTTTTGGAAAATGTGATTTAATACCTACAAAATATCTTTAAAAAAATTGTCTGAATTTTTTTATTAGGCTCGAACTACCTTAATTTAGTGGGTTTGCTCCTTAGTTAAAACAAGTTTTCTAAAAATTTAGATATTGCTAGTTAAAAAATGTGTTCGGGGCAGCAGTGAGGTACTTGACAACTGAGCAGTTGAATACCATTGGGGTCTAACAGGCAACCAACAGAGACAAACAGGACAGATAAAGGGGGATTTTGATACACATTAACCGGTTTAATCCTACCGCTGGCTTTAAAACCCGGGATCAATTTTTTGGGGGTTCAAAATTCCATATGACACCGGTACCAAGTCCGGCTGTCCCGAGTTCCTATCGTTGTTTACGTTTGTCTTTTGTCTTGTTTGTGTTTTGTATGTGTAGATCCCTTGCAGATTGTTGCGTGTTACTGTAATTTTCAGCGATTGTAGATGTTTCCTGTAATCCTCCTTTTTAAATCGACACATTGAAAGAAGTCTTATAAAAATGGTTTTATGTTATTTTATTCACAGTGTAGGTCTTTTTATTACTAGATAAAGTCGTTCGGTACATCGGCAAACCAATAACGAAGCAAAAAGTGCGAAAGGGAAAAATCTAAAAAAAAATCTAAAAAATTAACACAAATTACGGCAACCTGACAAGGCAAAATAAACAAAAACACACACAAGAACAACATAAAGATAAAGAACCAGCAGTGCGAATCCCTACAAAAAACTGTAGGTATAGCCAGGTGCTCCGGGAGAGTAAGCGTGATCTGCTTAACGCGTGGCACGATATAGGTTTTATTCATGGTTGAAAATACCATGCAGCAATTCAGGTTCATCCTTGAAATCTTTTTTTTACAATGAAGATTTTCTTTACTGTCTAAAGGAACGGACAGCGTGTGCTTTGTTTATTATTTACAGTTGAAGACTGTGTCGATCATTGCTATATAAAAATATGCCAGGCACTATGCATATATTCATTGCTTTCAGTCACGGAATGGGTGATGTTGATTGTAGATGTCGCAAAGTATTTGCTTTCTACATAGTTAAAGTAATCCTGAAGTGTAGAGTTTTATTCTTGTTCATGTTGTTAAAACGTGCTCATTTAGTGTCAATTTTATTAATTGTTAAAATGTTCCATTTATTATCTGTTTGGTGTTTGCTTAAATTTGTCATTCAGTGTTGTTCAAAATTAGTAATCAGTATGAATTAACACACTATTTCAATGTCCGTTTTATTAATTGTTTCAAATTGTTAATTTATCGTCGTGTATTGTAAAGTCGAGAGTATTGTAAAGTCGCTGGTCATCTATTTTGCATATTAATTAGATGACGTTAAGCAATTGTTTGACCCAGATTGTCAAATTGTAAAAGCGATATCTTGGATGTAAATAAATACAAGTATCTGTTCAAAATCAATATTTTAAACAAAGAAGACCTGAAAGATGCTAATTTCCGCCATTTTTGTTAAGGTCCATTTTTAGGAGTTCAATTTTGGTTATTTTTAGAGCACCTAGGTCACCAAGTTCATGAAAGACACGGTCAGTTGATTGATTTGCATATCCGGGTCAAAGATTGAACTTAAGTTTTAAGTAATTTGAAAAAAATGTCTCACAAAGCATACACTTTTTATTCATTTTACCTCTTTTTATTCATTTTACCTTTCACAATGTAAAAAGTGTGACTATGAATGTGACAAAAATGTTTCGTATATTTAATGACTGGTCTTTTTGAGGTTGACCCCAACTTTCGTTTTCATTTTCATAACACCTGACCATGTGACAAAACATGATGGATAGAATTTTAAATTTTAAATTTTATTCAAAATTGCAGACAAAGAACCCATTTGGGTTATGGCAATACAATGTACAAGCATATACATAACAAAAAAAATAATGAATTATACAAATATAAGGAAAAAATTAGAGAAAGAATTCAGATTGCATTAGGAAAATTAAATAAGCAGTTGAAAAGTGTTTAGCAAATATCTTTTTCCTCTGCTGGGAATTTTAGTACAGTGCCATACTCATAAATATTTTGTGACACTGAAAAGAGATTCATGGCTGCTTTCAATTTTGATTGTCAGTACATATAATGGTCTTCATAATGTGCTATTTTAATCTTTTATTTTTATTCACCACAATATCCAAATATGGGGCTCGACTTTACAATACAAAAAATACCGAAGTTGCATATAAAACAGTAAATTTCGTTATGCTGTACACGTGTTTCAAGGAGTAACCTCTCATCAGCAGCATTAAAATCAAATAATATGGTCAAATATTTTGGTCAATACCAAAATCGTAGTGGAAATGCCCCCAAGTTTCTGAAGGTTTTGTAATAACCTTTTAAGTATGTAGCAATTATTTAATTTGTCCAAAAAAAAGATTGCAGATAATTTCAATATTTATTTTTAATTTACCCCATTGTTGAAATTAAATCAAAATTGTGTGAGGCAAAATGCGACAGTGTTTTACCAGCAGACTAGGCTCCTTGAGCTAGCCGGCAGTTTAGCGGCGAGCACTCCTCGACCCATCTTTCTAAATTACGTTTTGTCTTTTTCTTTCCTTCTTAAGATTGTGGTCTTGGAGTTAGTAGTCTACCTGTATTGGGTTCAATTTGTATGTTTTATTATACTATAGGGAAACGGGATAGAAAAAGGGGAGGTTTGGGTAGCCATAAACCGGTTTAACCCTACCGCTAGCTCTTGCTAGTGCCGGTACCAAGTCCGGCTATCCCGAGTTCCTATCGTTGTCCATGTTTGTCTTTTGTCATTCTATTGTTTTTCTCGTGCGGTTCCCTGGTGGATTGTGGCATGTGATTGTGGTTTACGGCCATTGTAGGTGTTTCCTGTTATCTTTCTTATATTAATTGGGGTTTCGACATTACGATACGCGAGGATATTGGTAGAAATTAAATTACTAGTTTTATAACAAGTGTATTTGTTCAATGTTCAAAGTTACCATACAGTGAAGGTTTCATTCATGTTTGTTCAAGTGACCAAGCAATGCGTGTTTTGTGCGTTGCTTAAAAATGTCCGTACAATGTTGATTTTGTTCCTAGTTAGTATTTCTTAGAATGGGTAGGAGGGAGTCAGATCACCGAATTCCGATACAACAGCTTAAAACAGCTTCTTTAATCCTGAAGCCCGGAAATTCCGGATCTTCTTAAGGCTTACCCGATTTCCAGTCGGATAAAATGGCCGATCCCGACGTGCCATAGTAGGCTCCTCCGCCCCTTATTTCTGCATTTTATCGGGATGTTCATACTTTGGTCGAAAATTTTCCAAAGATTTTGTATCATTTGTTAAAATAATTAAGGTTTAACCCTTATATAAAATTATGTCTATAAAACTGATTCTCATCATATGCAAAGTTTTTGGGTTTTCCTGTCGTGACAAATTTTACATTATAGAAAGATGATTCAAAAACAAATGCGAGATTTTTCTGTAATTAAAGTGTACTTTTATCTTACCAATAAAATTTGCATCGGAAATCAAACATATATTAAGTAATTTAAATGAAATGAGTCACAGTTAATGAAAGACTGATTTTGACGAGGAAATATAATTTTAGGAGGTAATCATACAATGAATCACTTTGGATTGAGTTCTTAAAATTGGAAAGTTATGCTGTAGTATTCGGATGTTTTGTAAATTCTTCTTATTTTTGGACTTCCATCTTCAGTATTTATAGTTTTTGTCATGTTTCTAGACGCTGATTTATGTTATTATGGTATATTTTATTTCTTTTGTTTTCTATTGTCGTCGTAATTCCCTGTTTCAAAAATAATTGGTTTTCGGGCCAGCACCTAAGTACTGACTAATGGGTTGGTAAATACCCTCGGGGACTAACAGCCCACCGGCAGAGGCATCGACCCAGTGGTTACAAATAACTTAATACCGAAGTTACTGTGAATTTGTTTTCTACATATCGCATTTCGAAAAATTTTGTGTCTTCAGTGCAGATAGCATCTTAAACGTTTGGAAGACCATTAATCCAAAGATGTCCAAAAACTGATAGAGAAAAAATTACCAATTTGATCTAAATGTATAGCCAAAATCAGCTAAGGACAGAGCTTTGCATTAGGGGGATACTCCTTAGTTTCAAATTTACAAAAATTTAGATATTGCAAGGTTTCAAAAAATAATTGATTTTATGATCTTTTACGGATCCTTTAGAAATTCAGTCTCGTTAGACTATAAAAGCAAGTCTGTGAGTAGACGAGCTCAATTAGTGTCAATTCTTATGACAACTTTCTGTTGATAAATAGCACCTGTTGGCATTAATCTTTTATGTACCTGAGTGTTTCAAATTTGACAAAAATTATGGACACCACATGCACGAAAATCCCTGTGCGCATATACTGTGAATTCATTTTTATCCTTGGGGTACCAATTTTCGTGGTTTTCGTGGGTGTTCCCAAACCACGAATTCAACTACTCAACGAAATATGATTTTCTTGTGCAAGTTTCAAACTCATGTGAATGAACATAATGAAGGACCTGATCAAAGAAAGCCATTAACCTTGCACTTGTACTGAGCCCCACACAACCTGATACATCCAAAAAAGGGTATATATATGTTCTCTTGAAACTTTAATAGCATTAAAATGAGTTAGAATGCTTTATTTTCAAGTGTTTCCTAGTTAACAAATTAGAGGTAACTGGCTTCCTGTTTTGTTTTTCAATTACGTTAAAGTGTTGATTTCCAGTTAAAAGTGTGGGCAAGAACCATCCCAATTTAGTTTTGATAAGTTATTATTAATTAAACTTTTATGATTTTAATTATGTTCTACTGAAAAGACATGTTTATTTTGCAATCAATACAGATACAGGTGTCTATTTATAAATAAAGAATGGAGTAAGATTATCTCGATGATTACCTAATTACAATATCTACACATTACTATGAATTTTTTGTTAATTACAGGTGACACTTTAATTTCAGGTACAGTTCATAACTTTGGTGTTTTGACATCAATACCGTTACTAAAGCCATGAATTTTAGAATTTTTATTTTTATTAATTTTCTTTTTTTTTTTTTTTTTTTTTTTGGAACAAGTGGCAATCGACGACTTTACGTATACCAAGAAATGTCTTATTTTTCTCTACCCACGGAAATTGATACCCACCAAATTAAATGATATATGTATTAAATGGACAATATCATGTATAATCAGTTGAAATCACCAAACAAAGGCATTGGTCAAATTATAACATATAATATATAATATATGTATGGCACGATATCATTTAACAGATAATATTGATGACGTTATATTGTTTTTCCTTGATACAAACAACATGTATGTATATTTCACAGTTAATTCAATACTGTAGAGCTTGTAGTGTCCAAGGAGTAAAGCACTAAAACTGCTAAGTCGATATGTTCAATGTTTGTACTTTTCATCCATTCAGACATTCTATGGCCGTCAGAACGACATCATAGACCGATATGATATGTCGGTTTCACTAATGAGAACAAACTCATTTAGCTAGATTTAAGCTTCCCGGATTTGACATTACCGATTATGTCTTTACCCTAAATTGACCTACTGACACTGTGACGGGTGCTGTATACAGAGCAGGACAAGCTTACACTCCGGAGCATCTGTCACTATGTTTTTTTAGATTCACACTGTTAGTGCTTTAGTTTTTATGTTGTATTTGTTGTTTTCGCTTGGTTAGTCACACGGTGTCAGTGAGTAAATGTGGATGAAATCAAAATCGATGAAGTCAGATTCGGGAAGACGTGAATCAAGCTGAAATATCCGTTTTCAGTTTTGACGATTCAATAAAATGAACATGAAATGAGCATTGAAGTATGGCTTTATTGGTTCGGTTCTGCAACACGAAATATTTTTGATAAAATTGCGATTCAGTATAGAATAATGGAAGTTTTGTTTTGATACGAAAAATATTTCCGGCAATTATGGACGAGAGGGCGAGTCTGCTACATGTATCATAGACAGCATTTGATCTATCAGAAAAAAAAATTCTATTATTCTGTTTATTAGTAATTTACTAAATCATTTGACAGAACAATTTTTGAAAAATTGAAGTCAATTTTCAAGAAATCGGGAAATTATATATAATTTGTAATTCACGATCCTACCGGTTTTAATGGATTTATATTTCTTTGTTCACATTGATGCACTAATTGACGAAGCAGACGTTGCAGAGATACTTTTGCAAATATTTTTTTTCATATTTGATCAGTATCAAATACTGAAAATATTACGACCTTGTATTTAAACAATTAAACAAAAAGATGTTTACATCTGTAAGGTTAATCGTCCGGTTCCATATCCGTAACTTCAAAAATATTTTCAGGCTGAAATCTAACAAACGAATAATATTTCCTGTAGTGAAAATGGATGGATATTAACGGCTGGCGTACGCTAAGACGCTTAGATTGTTTTCCTTTGATTCAAATAACATCACTTATTTCGTTCATGTGTTCCGAGTATATATATGTTGCTGTAGTGACCGTTTTTTATTTACTCACAATAATTTAATTCATTTTCTTCATGCAAGTTTCCAAAAAAAAAAAAATGAATACTGTTATATAATGGTATTCTCCTGTTTACTTACTCACATGAATCGAGGAATGCATGATTAATTCAATTTGCTGAAGTGTAATATCCAGGGAAATTATGCAATCTGATTGGTTACCTTAACAGGAGATACGAGACCGTATCCCCGTGTTAGAAAAATACAATTTTTGTAGGCATTTGAATGAAAATTGTAGCACTTCTGGCAAGATATAAAAATTATTTGGGCTTCTCGGTGGATATGGGTTTATATTACTGTACATAGGTAGAGGTTCATATTGATTCCATTGGTTGAAACGGTCACGTGATGTTAAGAATATTCAGAGTATTTTCAGTTTTGTTTCTATTTATTTATCAATGGACTTTTTACTAAGTCAATATGTTATATATGGACCTGTTAGGTTAATATTGACCGAGGACGAAGTCCGAGGTCAATATATTTCTAACAGGTCCATATTTAACATATTGCCAGAGTAAAAAGTCCATCATTTGTATATTACATATGTAGTTTTATGGTATTTCATTACATTTTTGTGGAGGAAAATTTTGTCAATACATAGGAACTAGAAATAGAACCTTTATTTGAAGGCGGGTGTGGATCTGCATTCATCTAGAATGGGTAACATGAGTGCTCATAGGATAAATAAATGCCAATATTTCTCTTATATTTGCAAATGAAAAAAGAAACAAACAAGAAAGCCCTATTAGCGTGTTTACGCGAAGTGTGCAAATAAAAAACACATGTGACAACTGTTAAATTTATGTTTCATTGATTTCACTGGTTGCTCTGTAAAACCCTTTTATTTCCCCGGCTGAAACTCCTATTAATGTATAAAGCGTTTTCCGATATTTATTAAAATATTTTTTCATACGACCTTTCTTGGTGAAAAACTATAGTCTGAAAGTCCAACCATACATTTAGCGTCAATAAAACTAAAAATAGAAACATAGCGTCAATATACTTAAAAATAGAAACATGGCGTCAATATACCTAAAATTAGAAACAACGCTGAAATATACTCAATATTCTTAAAATTACGTGAGCGTTTTAGCCAATGAGATTAATTAGAACTTATACCATATGTAATATAGGTATATATTGACGCCTATATTTTATTTGTAAGTATATTGACTTAACATACTGACGCAGTGTTTCTATTTTTAGCGAATTGACGTTCTTTTTCTATGTATACTGATCGGATGAAGGTTCGAATTAATTTTATTTACAGAGAAAGCTCTTATGAAAAAATAAAAAACACGCAAGACGCTTTTTAAATAATAAAGATTGCGGACGATCGTAATATAAAAAAAAATGTTTTGCAGAGCAACCACTTAAATCATATGTCACACGGTTTTATGGTACAGTTGACGTAATCGAAAAAGGTTTGCCTTTTTTAAAATTTGCAGATGAGAGACGTGTCGGCATATATTTATCCTATCAACCCTCTCTGTTTTGGTGTTCGGGTCCATTTCCACTCTCAAACATACCAGGGCTCCTATTTTGAGTTTAAGTTCCGGCGTATTCACAAAATCTATTCCCACAAAAATGTTGAGATACCATGAAAACAACATAATTAAGTTATATAACAATGATGGACTTTTAACTCTGTCAATATGTTAAATATGGACCCGTTAGGAAAATATTGACCTCGGACTTAGTTCTCTGCCCCTTTAAACCCAACAGGTCCATATATAACATATTGACTTCGTAAAAAGTCTATATTTGATAAATATTCCCTGTGAAGATTCCCAAATAACGTAATATCTATACCTTGCCAAAACAGCCCTGGCTAAGATGAACTGTTACATCCAAACTTAAATACATTTCCAACTGATTTCATCATAGTTTGTGTTGACTTCACAGTGCAAGCATTTTTTTATGTTTGATTTTAAAAAACGTACAGTTCACGATAAATACGGAGCTATTATACATTTGTAGGATAAAACACTGATTTTTAGCAAATTTTAGGAAAAATAGTTTAAACGATTCAATAAAATGAACTTGAAATGTACCAAGTCCGGCTATCCCGAGTTCCTATCGTTATCTATGTTTGTTTTTTGTCATTTTGTTGTTTTTCTTGTGCAGTTCCTTGGTTGATTGTGACGTGTGATTGTAATGTTTGGCCATTGTAGGTGTTTTCTGTTATCTTCCTTTCATTAATTGAAATGAGCATTTAAGTATGGCTTTATTGGTTCGGTTCTTCAACACGAAATATTTACGATAAAATTGCGATTCAATATAGATAATGGAAGTTTTGTTTTGATACGAAAAATATTTGCGACAATAATGGACGAGTGGGCGAGTCTGTTACATGTATTATAGACAGCATTTGATCTATCAGAAAAAAATTCTATTATTCTGTTTATTAGTAATTTACTAAATCATTTGATAGAACATTTTTTGAAAAATTGAAGTAGTTTTATGACTTTTCAATTATTCCAGCAAACTTATAATATTAACACTAACTTTCTTAGATATCAAGGTGTCCTATCTGCAATCAAAACTTATATGCGATCACTAAAAATCAGCTCAGATGATTTAATTAAAACTTATGGCCCTATGATACCTATTACTTTGAAAATATTTATGAAATCTAAAAAGGGTTCCAGAGATATGTATGAAGTGCTAAATAAAAATTCTGTTAATCAAAAATGTGAGGAAAAATGGATACAATTTTTTAATAAAAAAATTGAATGGCCACATGTATATCTTTTGCCATTCAAAACGACGAAAAGCTCAAAAATACAATGGTTTCAGTACAGAATAATCCATAGAATTTTAGGCACAAATGAATTGCTGTATAAAATGAAACTGAAAACCTCAGATAAGTGCACTTTTTGTTTACAGTCAGCTGAAACAATTGATCATATTTTCTGGACTTGTGATAAAATTTCACAACTTTGGAATGATTTACATGAATGGATATTGGAAAATACTGAAATAATTCTGCCTCTCAATTTGGAGATTATATTATTCGGAAATTTCCAAAAATCAGACATAAATTATGTTCGGAATTTAATTATTTTTTACACAAAATTTTATATTTATCGATCAAAATTAAATGGGGACCAACTTCGTATCTGTGCCTTAAGAAATTATTTAAAAGAAAACATTTCAATTGAAAAATATTTATACTTCAAGAGGAAACCTTTAGAAAAAGCAAATAGCTGCTGGAACCCCCGGATACCAATTCTTCATAATTAGTAATATAATATTTATTTGCATATTGCAGAATGACATAGATTGGAACTTGTAAGGAAGATGGTTTGAAAGGTACAGGTGTGATTGAGTATGCATGGTTTTTTTTCCTTGCTGCACACATAGGGAGTTTGGACAGTGATTGTGTG
>MJUU01055064.1:0-12765 GCA_002080025.1 Modiolus philippinarum | reverse complement strand
AAAAAAAAAAAAAAAACCACAAACAAACAAACAAAAACAATTTCTAAACTGCTGAACGGGAATTTCGCGGTTCATGTCTCAATGGCAGCATGAACTAGTTTCCGGTTGAACGGATTGCCGTTATGGTTACCTCGTGAAATGGCAAGGAGACCAGACGGGATTTTTTTTGGCGTTGAAACCCGTTCACCTGAGACATATGATTTAAGTAATCAGAAAAAATATTAGCAATTAATTTTTGGTTACCTGATTAACAAAAAGAAAGAAAATTGACAATTTTTCAAAAAAAAATGTATGTTATGTTGAGAAATAAAATCAGCCATTGAATGAAGCTGATTTTGTCATTTAATATTTTGGTCGTACAAAAAGGTCAGATGATAGGCAGAAAAAAATTGAAGGCACCAATATATATCTTTGGATGACATTCCTACCATTATCAACTCTGCAGATTTCATTTCGTAAATAGCAACCGAATTCAAATCATTTAAATTTACAGTAACTTCGGTATTTAGTCATTTGTTACCACTAGGTCGATGCCACTGCTGGTGGACTCTTAGTCCCCGAGGGTATTCACCAGCCCAGTAGTCAGTACTTCGGTGCTGGCCCGAAAGCCGATTCTATTTGGAACCTTTCAATATCTAAATTTTTGTAAATTTTGTTTAAAGCTAAGGAGTATCTCCCTCATGCAAAGCTCTGTCCTTAGCTGATTTTGGCTTTACGTTTATTTGTTCTCTATCAGTTTTTAAACATCTCTGAGTTTATGGTCTTCCAAACATTTAGATTTTATCTGCACTGAACAGACATAAGTTGTCGAAATGTGCATATGCAGAAACCAAATTCACAGTAACTTCGGTATTTTGTTATTTGTTATCACTGGATCGATGTCACTGCTGGTGGACTCTTAGTCCCCGAGGGTATTCACCAGCCCAGTAGTCAGTACTATGGTGCTAACCCGAAAGCCGATTATATATGGAACCTTACAATATCTAATGTTTTGTAAATTTGTTGAAAACTAAGGAGTATCTCCCTTATGCAAAGCTCTGTCCTTAGCTGATTTTTGCTTTACATTTAGATCATATTGGTTATTTGTTCTCTATCAGTTTATAAACATCTTTGAGTTTATGGTCTTCCAAACGTTTAGATTTTATTTGCACTGAAGAGACATAAGTTGTCGAAATGTGCATATGCAGAAACTAAATTCACAGTAAGTTCGATATTTAGTTATTTGATCGGAAAAATAAAATTATGCTAAAAATTCATATCAATTTGACCGGAGAAATAAAATGATGCTAAAAAATTCACATCAATTTGACCGGAGAAATAAAATGATGCTAAAAAATTCACATCAATTTGACCGGAGAAATAAAATGATGCTAAAAATTCACAACAATTTGATCGGAAAAATAAAATGATGCTAAAAAATTCACATCAATTTGACCGGAGAAATAAAATGATGCTAAAAAAAATTCACATCAATTTGACCGAAAAAATGAAATGGTCCAAAATAATTCACATCCATTTGACCGGAAAAATAAAATTATGCTAAAAAATTCACATCAATTTGACCGGAGAAATAAAATGATGCTAAAAAGTTCACATCAATTTGACCGGAAAAATAAAATGATGCTAAAAATTTCACATCAAGTTGACCGAAAAAATAAAATGGACCAAAATAATTCACATCCATTTGACCGGAAAAATAAAATTATGCTAAAAAATTCACATCAATTTGACCGGACAAATAAAATGATGCTAAAAAGTTCACATCAATTTGACCGGAAAAATAAAATGATGCTAAAAAATTCACATCAATTTGACCGAAAAAATAAAATGGACCAAAATAATTCACATCCATTTGACCGGAAAAATAAAAGTATGCTAAAAAAATCACATGAATTTGACCGGATAAATAAAATGATGCTAAAAAAACGAGACAAGATTCTAAAAGAATAATTTATAAATACTAAACTAAAGAAAGAGCTTTGTACATGCTAGATACTTCTTTGCATATAAACTTCTTCCTTTTGAAAAATGTAACCTTTTCGTGATATATAAAACATTAGTCTGCACATCGAAAAAATTAAAGTGTTTCGTTCTTTTGTTATAGGTAATTAAATGTTGTAAATATTCTTTATTGCATTTTATTCATTGTTTTATTTTGTACGGCCTTAATATTATGTAATTTGTTTGGCCTAGTTATGTAACTTGTTTACAATAAACAAGGGTCAAGGTTATTTCACCTTAGAACATATAGAAATTTCTAGAATTTAAAATTAATATTTAGCACATAGAATTTTCTAGAGGTTTTCCTTACATAATCATTCTAGTCATGTGATTGTCAGTTGATTAGAATGTTCCAGTTGTATCTTGTGGATAGATTTTTCTAGAACTAATAAATGTATTTATATAGGGTAGCTGAAAAGGGTTAAGTCAGTCAGTTTAATAAGTTTATACAGAATTAATTAGTTTATATAGGATTATCACGCACATCTTTCGTATTGGAAATCGACATCAATTATTGTAGTCTGTTATCAACTATTTAGTGAGGATTATGAGGATTATTCTATTGGACATTTATTGGTGGAATTAAGTGAACTGTTCATTTGGATTATTACTTGGACTTCATTATTGTCAGATAAGTTATATATTGTATTTAATTTGTAAAATAATTATTTTTTCGTCTGATTAAAAAGTTAATTTGAGCCAAATTTGTTTTATCTTTGCTGACTTTAATTTGTCGTTTCTGCCACATAACAGAAATTGGGGGCTCGTCCGGGATCTTCGAAATTGTTTAAGAAAGAAATTATTACATTTTTGTCAAAAAGAAAATTTTTTAAAGTCAGCAATAAATTTTTTCAAGATGTCTATGTGACAGGTGGAGAATTTTGAGAAGCTTAAAAAGGATGAATTAATTATCTTAGGAAAACATTTGAAATTGAATGTCAAATCTGGAATGAGAAAATTTGAAATTCAAAGTGTGATTGCAAATTATTTGGTTGAAGAAGATTAATTTGATAAATCTGTTTTGGCGACTTTTGGAATTCAAACACTTGATTTGGAAATTAAAAAATTAGAAATTCAGAAGGAATTAGAAATAAGAAAATTAGAAATAGAGAGACAGGAAAGAGAGAGAAAATTAGAAACTGAACAGCAGGAAAAAGAAAGAGAGCTAAATTTTCAATTCGAAATGAAAAAAACTTGAATTAGCTGAAAAGAATCAACACCTTTCTCAGAATTCTCAGACATTTAATGTTGCTAAAAACATCAGGTTGGTCCCTCCTTTTCAAGAAAAGGATGTAGACAAATATTTTCTGCATTTTGAGAAAATAGCTCAAAATTTAAAGTGGCCAAAACATAATTGGTCAATGTTATTACAAAGTGTGTTAATTGGTAAGGCCAGGGAAATTTACACACAGTTATCGGTAGAACAGGCTTCAGATTATGACACTGTAAAAAAGTTAAATCTTAAAGCATATGAACTGGTCCCTGAAGCTTACCGGCAAAAATTTAGGAATGCAGAAAAACAGAGTGACCAAACCTATGTAGAGTTTGCTAGAACAAAAGAGCAACTATTTGATCGGTGGTGTTCATCAAAGAAAATCATGAGAAATTACGTCAGCTAGTTTTAATTGAAGAATTTAAAAGATGTATTAGTACTGACATTAAAACTTTTATTGATGAACAAAAAGCTGAAACTTTGGAAATTGCTGCACGTTTAGCTGATGATTTTTCACTTACACATAAAACACAGTTTTTTAATAAACCACAGAAATTTTTCAGAAATAACAATTCCACAAATTTTTCACCCAAACCAACAAATGAAGTAAATAGCAGGCAACGTGCAGTTAAAAACATGTCCAAGTCCTATCCCCCCTCACAGTCACAGAGGCCATTTAAGTCGATTTCGTGTAATTATTGTAAGAAGGAAGGCCATTTGATATCTGACTGTTATAGGTTAAAGCAAAGGAAGGAAAGTGAAGTTAAACCCAGTGGTTTTGTTGAGTCGTCCCAATGTTTGCCTCGTTTTGGTACAGATGTGCATAGTTCTTTTTCTGAGGTGAAATCTGTTTCTGATCCTGTTAGTAAGGTCGAGGTCAAATCCCCATCTAGTCCCATTATGGAGATTTTTGAACCATTTATTAGTGATGGTTTTGTGTCGCTTTCGAGTGATTTTGTAATTCTACCTCTATTCAAATTTTGAGAGATACTGGAGCTTCACAGTCTCTTTTGTTGGCGGAGACCCTGCCGTTTGATGATTTTTCTAGTACTGGTAGAAATGTTCTTATTAAAGGGATAGATTCTAGTGGTTATACTGCTATTCCTCTCCATAATGTTTATTTGTCTTCAGACATTGCTTCTGGACCTGTGTCCTTAGGTATCAAGTCATCATTACCCTTTGAAGGTGTTCAACTTCTTCTTGGTAATGATTTAGCTGGGAATAATTTCAAAGAAATCCTATTGTGACAGACAAGCCTTCTTTTGATCAAGTTCCTGATTCTACTGAACATGAGTTTTCTGAGTTCTGAGTTGTATCCTGCCTGTGCAGTTACTTGTGCTATGAAAAAGAAATGTGTTGAAGCTCAGAAAGTTGAGGAAAACAGCACTGATGGTTTTGATTTGTCGGATACATTTATTAGTCGGCTTAGTGATTTTGGTGTCAAAACAAGTAAGCCCTTGGAGTTTTCTGATAGTTCATTGGTTCAAAGTGATGGTTTTTCTATGTCTACCTTTAGCAGTGAGCAACATAAGGACCCTGAAATTTCATGTCTTTTCAATAGGGCTGTTGATGAAAGTGAGTGTTTGCAAGAACCTGTTACTTATTTCACCAAAAATGGTATTCTTATGCGTAAATGGAGACCTCTTCTGATGTATCTGCTGATGCAGAATGGGCAATAAAGTATCAAATTGTAGTACCAAAGGTGTATAGAGCTGAGATATTAAGCATGGCCCATGATACTCCCTTGTCAGGACACTTAGGTATTAATGAGACTTGCAACAAAATTTTAAATTATTCTTATTGGCCTAATCTTAGAAAAGATGTCTCTAATTACTGCAAGTCTTGTCATACATGTCAATTAGTAGGGAAACCAAACCAAGTTATTCCAAAAGCACATCTACAGCCGATACCTGCCTTTGAGGAACCTTTTAGTAGAATATTAATAAATTGTGTAGGTCCTTTACCAAAAACTAAATCTGGTAATCAGTACATGTTAACTATTATGTGTGCATCCACAAGATTTCCTAAAGCTATTCCTTTAAGAAATATAAAGACTAAAACCATAGTTAGGTCTTTAACTAAATTTTTTACTTTGCTCGGGCTACCCAAATCTATTCAATCAGATCAAGGTTCAAACTTTATGTCAGACAATTTCCAACAAGTAATGTATGAATTAGGCATTAAACAGTACAGATCATCTGCATATCACCATGAAAGTCAAGGCGCCTTAGAGCGATTTCATCAAACCTTAAAAAATATGATGTGGACCTACTGTTTTGACACAGAGAAAAATTGGGATGAAGGAATTTCTTTTCTTTTATTTGCTGTAAGAGAATCAGTCCAGGAATCATTAGGTTTCAGTCCATTTGAATTAGTTTTTGGACATACAGTTAGGGGTCAACTCAAACTTTTAAGTGAGAAAATTTTATCTGATGAAAAAGACAACTTAAATCTCTTAGATTATGTTTCAGATTTTTGCACTAAAATTGTTAAAGCATGTGAACTAGCTAATAAAAATCTAAAATCTAGTCAAGAATCTATGAAAGCTAAGTATGACCAAAATTCTGTAAAGCGTAATTTTGACCCTGGCGATAAAGTACTTGTTTTACTTCCTGTCCCTGGAAAGCCACTTGAAGCCAGATATTTTGGTCCATATATTGTTGAAAAAAAAATCAGTGATTTAAATTATATTATTAAAACACCTGACAGACGTAGACATAATAGGTTGTGTCATGTAAACATGATAAAACCTTATATAGATAGAAATAGCACAAATATTGTATATTCTGTAAATAAAGTTAGTGTTGACCCTGACAGTGCTGAAAATGACTTTTGTGAAAAGACTGATTCGCCATCTATCGCACCGAAGCTGGAAAATTCACAGATTCTACAAGATTGGGATTCGAAACCTCAACATTTACCAACGATTCAAAAGGAACAGTTAAAACAGTTACTCCGTGAATTTGAACATTTGTTTCCGGACATTCCAACACGAACTGATAAAATATTTCATGACATTGATGTTGGTGATTCAGTACCGATAAAACAGCATCCATATCGACTGAATCCGATCAAACAAAAGTACCTGCATGATGAAATTCAGTATTTGTTAAAAAATGACTTTATTGAACCTAGCAAAAGCAATTGGAGCTCGCCTTCTATTCTAGTGCCAAAACCTGATGGAACTTATCGTATGTGTACGGACTATAGAAAATTAAACAGTGTTACAAAAACTGACTCATTTCCAATTCCGCGCATTGATGACTGTATTGATAAAATTGGAAATGCTAAATACATAACAAAAATTGACTTATTAAAAGGATTCCTCTTACAGAGCGTGCAAAAGAACTTTCCGCTTTTGTTAGACCGGATGGACTATTCCAATACAAAGTGATGGCTTATGGCATGAAAAATTCGCCGGCAACTTTTCAGCGTTTCATCAACAGTGTTATTTCTGGAATTGACGGTTGTGAAGCATATATTGATGACATTCTTATATATAGTGACACTTGGGAAGAACATCTTCAGATACTTCGAACTTTTTTTGACCGTTTAAGCAGTGCTATGTTAACAGTCAATCTCTCCAAAAGTGAATTTGGATGTGCTTATGTAAACTATTTGGGACATGTTGTAGGTCAGGGTCAGGTAAAAATTAGTGCCATTTCTAGTTTTCCTAAACCTGAGAATAAGAAACAATTGATGCGTTTTCTGGGAATGGCTGGATATTATAGAAAATTTTGTCAAAACTTCTCTTCAATTAGTGAACCTTTAACTATTGAACTTAATTATTGAGAAAAAATGTAAAGTTCATTTGGTCTAAAAGTTATGATACAGCATTTGAAGAACTAAAACCCATCCTAGAAAGTGCGCCAGTTTTAGCAATACCTAACTTTGATTGTCAATTTAAATTAGCTGTAGATGCCAGTGATGTTGCTGCTGGTGGCGTTTTATTACAAGAAGGAAAAGATGGTATAGACCATCCTATTTGTTATTTTTCTAGAAAATTTAATAAACACCAGAGAAATTACTCCACCATTGAAAAAGAATGTTTGTCTCTGATTTTGGCTTTACAACATTTTGAAATTTATGTTACAGCTTCAATTCAGCCTATCATTGTATATACTGATCACAACCCTCTTAAATTTATTCATAAAATGAAAGATAAAAATCAAAGACTTTTGAGGTGGAGTTTGACTTTACAAGGTTTTAATCTAGACATAAGACACATTAAAGGAAACGATAATGTCATTGCAGACGCATTGTCAAGAGTTTGATCAATTTCATAACACCTCATTGTTTATTTCAAATGTTTTTCATTGCATTCAAACATTTTCTTTTGGGGACGGTGTTATAGGTAATTAAATGTTGTAAATATTCTATAATGCATTTTATTCATTGTTTTTATTTTGCACGGCCTTAATATTATGTAATTTGTTTGGCCTAGTTATGTAACTTGTTTACAATAAACAAGGGTCAAGGTTATTTCACCTTAGAACATATAGAAATTTCTAGAATTTAAATTTAATATTTAACACATAGAATTTTCTAGAGGTTTTCCTTACATAATCATTCTAGTCATGTGATTGTCAGTTGATTAGAATGTTCCAGTTGTATCTTGTGGATAGATTTTTCTAGAACTAATAAATGTATTCATATAGGGTAGCTGAAAAGGGTTGAGTCAGTCAGTTTAATAAGTTTATACAGAATTAATTAGTTTATATAGGATTATCACGCACATCTTTCGTATTGGAAATCGACATCAATTATTGTGAATCTATTATCAACTATTTAGTGAGGATTATGAGGATTATTCTATTGGACATTTATTGGTGGAATTAAGTGAACTGTTCATTTGGATTATTATTTGGACTTCATTATTGTCAGATAAGTTATATATTGTATTTAATTTGTAAAATAATTATTTTTTCGTCTGATTAAAAAGTTAATTTGAGCCAATTTTGTTTTATCTTTGCTGACTTTAATTGGTCGTTTCTGTCACATAACACTTTGCTGAATAAAAAGGACATTATAAATTTAAATGTTCGAATTGATTGTTATGTACCTTTTAACTTCGGTATTTTGTTACAATTGGGCGGATGCCTTTACTAGTGGACTGTTAGTGCCCGAGGGCATTTACCTACCCAGTGTCAAGTACTTCGATGCTAGTCCGAAAATCCAAATTTAAGAAAATTAAGGAGTATCTCCCTCTTGCACAGCTCTGTCCTTAGCTGATTCTGGTTTTACTTTTTAGATCTTATTGGTAATTTGTTCTTTGTCAACTTTTAAACATTTCGGTTGATAGATTTCTAAATACTTTTTGATTTTGATTTGCACAGAAGAGACAAATGTTGATGAAATGCGTTACTCATAAATATGTAAAAAACAACGACGCTAAAAGTATCCTTTATGGCTTTTTTAGTTTCCTCCAGCTGCTCATGCTCTTTGACCTATCTCTGAGCCACCTTTGAGGACTCTTTGACCCATCTTTGACCCCCCTTTAAGCACTCTTTGACCCACCTTTGAGCACTCTTTGGCCCATCTTTCTGAATTACGTTTTGTCATGTGCTTTTCTTTTCCAAGAAAATGGTCATTGAATATTTCATGAAAGGATATGGAGTAAATGAACATGAGACCATAACACATATGTTAACTCTAACTGCAATAATTTTAATGAGCTGTATGGCCATTTCGGAAATTTATTGCTCATCATTGAGTTAATTGTCTACCTGTAATGTGTTTTATTCGCATGTTTATTATACTAAAGGGAAAATGTAACGATTTCGTAAAAGGAAGATGTGGAGATACTTGCTATTCACGTCGGCTAACTAAGAACGGAGCTATTCACGAGAGAGATCCTCTTTAGTGTAAGAGTGCAACTTTTATGTTTGCTAAATATTCTAGTTCTAGAATGTCTATTCTTTGGCTTAATAACGCTGAAAAGTGTTCACCAATCAATGGCAAGCTTATTGTAGTCGGTTTACTCGAAGTGTATAATGCCTATTCTTTGGCTTAATAACGCTGAAAAGTGTTCACCAATCAATGGCAAGCTTATTGTAGTCGGTTTACTCGAAGTGTATAATGCAAATTACCAAAGTTGCCTAATAAACAGTAAATGCTGTATTTTTAAGTGGTTAGAAATTTTATAAAACAGTAAATTTCTTTAATCTGTAAAACTAAGCTAACTTTTTCATATCAGAAAGTCTGACTACTGGGCTGGTGAATAACCGCGGAAACATCTGGTCCATCAGCAATGAATTAGAGAAGATATGTGGCAAGAAATGATGCAAACACCAAAATAAGCAATATTAACTCACATAAATATCTTCAGCGTCTATGTCTGCTTCACGAGCAATAAATAATTCGACAAATTTAGCCTGATTTGATATCGATGCGACATGAAGTACTGTCCTTCCAGAATTATTAGAACAATTAATATTGACATTGTGTTTCAAAAGGCACTCAATCACTTGGTGACTGTTGTTAAAACAGGCTAGAAGAAGTGGTGTCGCACCCTATAAACAAACAAAAAAAAAGATTGTATGATTTTTCACATTCAGACTCGTCTTTAACTTTAAAGTATAAATGATAGAGTTCATAACAGAGAACAACATGATGACTTCGAAATGAGGATAATAATAAAATTTTAATGCAATACTTATATGAAAAAGGTTTTGATTGGTCGAAACTGACCGTTAATTCAACAATCTACACACCTCGGACAGAGTAGGTTCACTCCTACCATGATAACAAATACAGAAGTCAAAAATAGAACATGAAATCGTTTAATTGCATAAGAATCGCAATAACAGTACATTATGTGAATATCAAGGGGCATGTAGACCGCACTTTGATCGTCAAATGTACGACCGACGCCCACGGGTGTTCATGTAATGTACTGTAATTTTTTAATTACCGAACATAGTTGCCAAGAGCCAAAGTCCATGAGACAAATCAGATGGGAACTACCGGAAATGGTCCTGACTTGGTATAGGCATTTCAAAAGATATTGTGGGTTAAACAGGTTTTATGGTGCGCCAAACTTCCCTTCAATTGCGGTAGTGTCCGGTAGCAACTCAACAGCAAATGCTATTAGAAGGTCGTAGAGATCATCCATTTCACAGTTGACTCGTTACTGTCGCGCATGTAGTTTATACAACGATTTTTTGAATAGAGCAAAACCACTGTCCCAAAAGTTGCTCAGTCAGGGATTTGTTCAGCCTTTGTTGCTTTCATCCCTTCAGAAATTTTATGGCCTTCACCATTATATCATTGACAGATATGACGTGTCTGTGTCCCAAATGAAAACGGACATTTTCAGCTTGATTTCGCGTCTTCACGGATTTGACATAACCGGTTTTGACTCAACTCTGGATTGACTCACTGGATTGCGGAGCAGGACATGAATACCCTTCCGGAGCACCTGATGTCACTCCCGGTTTTCATGGGAGTTCACATTATGAGTGCCTTAGTTTTTAATGTCGTCTTTTTATTTCCGTGCATTGTAGCTGTCTCACGTCCTTGTTTTGTCTTTGTTTTTCTCTGTTGCCGTTTTTTCCATGTCTTTGGATTTCGATTTTGTGGTCTTCGCTTCCCTTGTTCCTTCGGTATTCTACTGCCGTTGTCCCAGTACTAATTAAAAAAACGAATCTTGAATCAAAATGAAGAAAACAACAATTATGTTGCTCTGTTGCCTAGCTTGTTCTTTAATTTATTGAAAATTTGTCGCTTATCATGCACTCAATATTATTAACAATATTTTCTTTTTGTTTTACTTCTGTGGTAAATTAATATCAAAGTACCAAAGTTATTGTAAATGTAGATTATAATGCAACATTTATATAGCGGAAGATTTGAATGGTCAGAACTGACCGTCAATTCCACCATCTACACACCTTGGTCAGGGTAGGTTCCCTGTTTAGTCTGGTTCCTTGTATAGTACAAATACCCAAAGATAAGATTAAAACATAAATCGATGAGTGATCTTCAATTGAATTGGAATCGCAATAAAAGTACATTATTTGAATAACACAAATGCGTCAATCTTGATTTGACGGTCAAAATATCCGTTAATAAACTACATTTTGACCGTCAAATATGCGATTGACGTCCTCGAGTATTCAAATAACGTACAGTGTTATTGCTTAATTGTGCATATTGCCATTTCGACAACTTATGTCTTTTCAGTGCAGACCAAATCAAAATATTTTTACCATTAACCTAAAATTTGTAAAATCTGATAGGGCACAAAAACACAATGTAATCAAGAAGATGAAATGGGAAGCCAAAATTAGCTTAGAACAGATGTTTGTGAGTAGTCTTTTGCAAAAGTTTGTAAAATTGATATATTGCAAGTTTTCATATAAAATCGGGTTTTGATTTAGAAAAGCCAAAATCAGCTGAGGACATAGCTATGCAAGAGGGTCATACGCCTTAGTTTTAAACTAACAAAACATTCATAATGTCAGAGATTGAAACTTTCGTATAAAATCGGTTTTTGGAATTCGAAAATTGAAGCTCAAAAGAACACTAAATTTGTTCATAACTGTAACAGTATTCTGCTTACTATTTTTCAAAACAGTTTGGCTGTTGTAATTTTTTCATCGTTGCAGTGGAAATCTAGACCGGACAGTTAGTATACAATGGTTAAAGATTTTCCTCTAACCAAAGCCTAGGGAGGCACCCGGCCAGCTCTACACACAGAACGTCTTAAACTACCCTGATGTATGGTGTTTGCTATAGATACTGTAGGAAGAATAATAGATTTTTGAATTTGTGAATTAACAACTTGCATCAATTTTCAAATTCACTTTGAAGGAGAACCATAGGTAAAGAATTCAACCAATTCATTATGTCACATGTATTATTCTTTTTTTAACCGATCAGCTACCAAACAAGTCTTTCAAACTCATAATAGCGTCATTGACTGCGTGACGGGTGCTGTATGCAGGGCAGGAAAAGCTTACCCTTCCGGAGCACTTGATGTCTCTCTGTTTTAGCTTGTAGGCTTGAATTAGGGAGACATCCCATTGAACATTTTATAAAAACACAAAGTTTAGTTTATTTGAACAGATTTACAGATGTTAATCTGAATCCATTATTAGTAGAAGCTTATGAGCTAACCAAAATGTTAGACTCCGAAGGAATGTATACTTGGTTCACTTATGCTAAAGAAATCTTGAATGAAAATAATCTAGATCAGCCTTTACAGACTGATTCGAAAAATAAACTGTTTAAGCTCCAAGCCAAAAGAAATGTTTATTCTTTTTATGAATGTTTTTTTCAGAAATAAGATTGAGGATACAAATGATGAAAGTAAACTTTTCCTATATAAACAAATAAAAAAGAATAGTGATAATGAATTTTATTTAAATTCACCAAAATTTATATTTAGAAAATATATAACAAAGCTTAGACTAAGCGATCATAACCTAGAAATAGAAAAAGGGAGACATTATAATATACCTAGGAATGAAAGATTATGCCCTACTTGTAAAATTTTAGGCGATGAATATCATTTCCTACTTAAGTGTAAAATAAATAAAAATTTGAGA
>MJUU01055060.1:21299-48086 GCA_002080025.1 Modiolus philippinarum | reverse complement strand
AAACAAATCAAACACGGGTATGTGTGCGAGACAAGGTAAATCTCACACACCCTCGGGCAAGATTAGGTAGTCTCTGACTCGGCGAAGCCTCGTCAGAGACAACCTTAATCTTGCCTTTGAGTGTGTGAGATTTCCGTGTCTCGCACACCAACCCGTGTTAGATTCATATTGTCTCACCCGTGGGTGAGACAAGCTACACGCACATTTTCCCGCCAGACTATGGTGATCATCGTTCTATATGAATTTAAGTTTGTCGGTTATTCGAACATAATTAAAGTAATAATTATTGCTACACTGATGTGTTTTGTGCTCATAATGTTTCAGTCTATAGTGTGATTTTACGGAAAGCTAAAAGCTAAAATTGACTTTTAAAAATCCCGCGCTTAAATGTTATGACGTTGCAAAGAAAGGGACGTAACTCCCGAATGTAAACAAAGGACATGAAGGTGAACTCCAGATTTTCTGACATATATGAGAAATTACAGCGTAAAAATAAATAAACAAAACTGGGAGGACAAGACTAGAAAGTGTATTTGAATGTAACAGTATCACGTTATTACGCCTGGTCACGACTGACGTTATGTCCAATGTCAACAAGTCATTCGTGTTGGTAGGGTGAGAAAAAGAATCAAACACGGGTTGGTGTGCAAGACAAAGAAAGACACCCGCGGGCAAGATTAGGCAGTCTCTGACTCGGCAAAGCATCGTCAGAGACATCCTTAATCTTGCCCTTGGGTGTCTGAGATTTCCTTGTCTCGCACACCCACCCGTGTAAGATTCTTATAGTCTCAACCCACGGGTGAGATAAGAATTTCACGTGCAGAAATACATTATGACGTTATCGACGTCATAGTAAGTTGCTTAGACATGGCGGACACCAAATAGAGTCTGGTTATACAAAAACTTGAATTTTGTGAGAAAAACAATCAAATACTGTTGAAAATGCAAGATTAAGAAATCTCACACACCCTCGGGTAAGATTTCAATGGTTCTCTGACTCGGCAAGCCTCGTCAGAGAAATTTTGAAATCTTACCCTTGGCTGTCTGAGATTTCTCCATCTTGCACTTTCAATGGTGTTAGATTGTATTATTCTCACATTTACGTAGGTGTGTGACACAAGTATCCAATGTGATATACCCATGTGAGATTCATGCATCTCACATCACATGACCATCCTTGACGGAACAATGCAAACAACGTCACGTCACAATATTGAAACGTCAGAAAAAATAAACTTTCCCGGAATGGTGGGTCAACGTCGAATTTTTACACCGCTTCATTTTAGAAACCCATGAATAACTACGCTATAAGATTCTAGTTCAAAGTTTTGTACTTTCAATACAAAACTAAAACACATGGGATCTTTTCAATTATGCAATTTATTTTTTGCTACGTTGCCTAGTTTCGGAGAATAGATTTTCGTGTATCGGCGGCCATGTTTATTTTTTCTAATTTTTGGCAGAGAAATGTGAGAAAAATAATCAGTCATGGTAAAAAATATGAGACTGGACAATTCCACCCTCGGGTTTACATTTTCTATCATCACAAACTCGGCAAGCCTCGTTTCTGACTGGAAAATGTGAACCCTCGGGTGGAATTGTTCTGTCTCACATTTGAGACCATGACTGATTATTATATTCTCACTTTTGAGACAGGTCAGTTCCTATTTTTAGCGGTGTGAGATTTTTCTGTCTCGCACAGGCCCATGTGAGACAGCCTCACATGGTAAGTTGCTTAGTAATGGCGGATGGTCAGGACAACATGACGGCGCTGAAAGACGTTTTTTATAAACAAAAGTGAGAAAATTAATCAAACACCGTTGAAAATGCAAGATTTAGATATCTCAGACACCCTCGTTTAAGATTTCAATGGTTCTCTGACTCGGCAAGCCTCGTCAGAGAAATATTGAAATCTTACCCTTGGGTGTCTGAGATTTCTTGATCTTACCTTTTCACCGGTGCTAGATTCATATAATCTTGCATTTTCAACGGTGTTTGATTAATTTTCTCACTTTTTTTCATGAAAAAGTCTTTCGGGTCGTCTTGTTCTCCTTTACATCGCTCATTATATATTATCATCGACTATAGAGCTAACATGGTGAGTTAGGCTGCAAGTAGAAATTTATTAAACGGTAAGGCGAAGCCACACCGTATAATAGATTTCTACTTGTAGCCTAACTCACAATTAGAGCTAACATCGTGAGTTAGGCTGCAAGTAGAAATCTATTATACGGTAAGGCGAAGCCGCACCGTATAATAGATTTCTACTTGTAGCCTAACTCACAATGTTAGGGTGGGTGTGCGAGACAGGGAAATCTCACACACCCAAGGGCAAGATTAAGGTTGTCTCTGAGGAGGCTTCGCCGATTCAGACACTACCTAATCTTGCCCGAGGTGTGTGAGATTTGCCTTGTCTCGCACACATACCCATGTTTGATTTGTTTTCTCACCCTGCCAACACGAACGGGCAGTTGCTCATTTTGACACTGGACATCATGTTTCGTACTATCAAGCATATACGTTGAATTTCTGTTGGCAATAAATAATTCAAAACACAATTATTTACTTGGCTTACTGTGGCTTTTCATTTGTGTTTACTTATACACTGAAATCGTTGATTTGAAATTTGACCTTCCTGACTTTTGTTTACTTACGGGAGTTACGTCCACTTATTATGAGGTCTTTAAGATTCGAGCGCGATTTTCGAATGTTGAGTATTACGTTATTTTCAGAATAGGTGTCAAGAGTTAAAGGTCTACGTTGTTGAAAAATGTGCTTATCTAAAAAGAAAAAAAAACAAAACAACCGCGGGAAAAAGATCGTGTAGGTGTTTTCTCCCAGGTGGAAGGGTGAGACGGAAAATGGGTGGGTGAGACGGAAAAATCTCACCCAGGCATTGGCTACATAAAAAACACTACAAGTAGGGTGAGAAGGAAAATTCTCACCCACACATTTGCTACATAGAAAGCACTACAGATAGGGTGAGAATATATGAATCTAACACCGGTGAAAAGGCAAGATCAAGAAATCTCAGACACCCAAGGGTAAGATTTCAATATTTATCTGACGAGGCTTGCCGAGTCAGAGAACCATTGAATTGGAACTGACCTGTCTCAAAAGTGAGAAAATGTCGTTTGTCAACTTTTTAAGATTGGATCATCTCTGAAAATACTTAAGCAAACCAAGAATAGGATAGTCGAGATTCTCATCAAGAATAGTTTCAAATTTGAACCTTCGGGATAACACATTTTGATGATCTCAGCTGATACCATTCTCACTATTTAATATAAAAAAGACTGGAATGATGGTTGTAAGATCCTTTATCACCGTATCCAACAAAACATAAGGGATGTCTGCTATATATGTGAAGTGCATTGTATGTTTTCTGAAGCGTAGGGCTTACCTACAATATAAGGTGGTTTCAAATCATTTCAAACAGATGAAGACACAGAGTCTTATCAAAATTATAACTTCACGGAATCAAGGTATAATCATATTTTCTAAACTGTTCAGAGATTTAATAGACACACTATAAAAATAAGAATTGCGTAAAAACAATGATATACCGTAGTTACTGTTGATAAAGTTTCTGCATATGGCCATTTCGACAACGCGTGTCTCTTCAGTGCAGATAAATCAAAACATTTGGAAGTCTATACACGGAAATATGTGTAAAAGCTGAAAGAGAACAAATAACAAAATGATCTAATTTATAGAAAAGCCAAAATCATCTAAAGACAGAGCTATGCAAGAATGAGATATACTTATTTTAAATTTAGATATTGCAAGTTTTGAAATAAAATCGGTTTTCGGGCAAGCACCGAAGTATTGGCTACTTGGTTGGCGAATACCCTCGGGTACACCAGCAGAGGCATCGACCGAGTGGTAATACATAACAAATACCGAAGTGACTGTTAAATTAGTTTCTGCATATGGCCATTTAGACAACTTATATCCCTTCAGTGCAGATCATTCAAAACATGTAGAAATCCATAAACCGAAATATGTGGAAAAGCTGATGATCTAAACAAAAAAACCAAAATCAGACAAGGACAGATTTATAAATGTTGCAACACTCGTATCCATTTAAAATCGATTCGAAAGTTTACATCTTTACTTATTTTCCGCCGAGAGATTGTTACCAGAGCCTATCGGTACACAATGGTTGATTATAAGCGTTAGTCTAGATAATGTAAACTGATTTACCGAATAAAATAAAACTACTTGCATCTTCTTCACCTAAGTCGACAGAAATATATGTTTCCTTAAATTGAACCTATTGTTATAATAGTTCTATTTTGATAGCTTTAAATGAGAGGTCAAATTTGAGGCTTCAGAGGTCAAATACACTTGGAAGAACAAAGCAAACAATGGCCTTCAACTGGTTCATCACAAGTTTACACCATGTAAAGGTTATCTGCAACCTTTAGCTTTTTTTGGACCAAAGATGTTGTATATATGTGATGTTCTTGACAAGTACTAAATGCCTTTAAAAATAACGCCGTTCCAGATTTATCAAAAACTAAATAAAAATGGTGAAAAGCAAGAACAGCAGTTGAATGTACACAAAAAACCAAGCATAGTTACATTTAAACGTATTTATCATTTCTCCTTTCATTTGATTTGCAACGAGCCATCATATATCAAAACCTGCCCGTGTTCTTTTTTAAGTAATGACACTCTTGTTGATAGGTTCCCGAACTCACCTTGTGATTCAGTCCAAGTTAAGTCCAACTAATTTCTCAGAGCCCTCTTATATTTCCATCATGATGTCAATCGTCCGTCGTAAACTTTTCATTAATGTTCTTGTCATCTGAAACAGATGGGCCAATTGGAACAAAACATGGTCACAGTATAGTAGTCCTTGTTTGGGCTCCTTAAAACATGGCACCCAACAAGGCTGTATCCCATTCAAGGTGGACTCTAGTTTGGAACAGACTTTTATAAATATATAAGGACGTCATAATAATAATAGGGAACACATTCGAAGATCTTCCACTGAAACTACTTCATTGATCATGATTCCCCTCTTTTTGGCCTTTTAAAAATATCCGACTGGTCTTGATTATTTCAAGGTAAGCCACCAGCAGGGAACATAGTGTAAAGATCTTCTACTCTGACATCAAGCCAATTTGAAACTATGTTTCAATAGTGCTTTATCATTTATTTTGGATTCAATTATGTTTTTGATCAATTATAGATGAGAGGATCTTCGAGAAATTGAACAGGTGATGGAAATATCTTACATAACAAGAAACCGTATGGTGTACTAGTTTTCAGCATACCAAGTCGACTGACACATTCATTTTGTAACCAATTAAACTTAAGAATTTATGTTTATTAATATATTTATACCTGGTGGACACCATTTTAAAGAAACGAAATGACCCACATTTGGTTCACAATGGTACAGCGATTTCAGATCTTTTTATAGTTTACAAAAGACGATAAACACCATGATGGAAAAAGAGTGATTGTATTTTGAAATATTTCAAAAAATATTCTCCCTAGACACTGTTTGACTGATATGATAAATATACCAAGGTTTGCCTTGAATTAACACAACCGTACCTATGGTTTCAAAATTTATTATGGTGAAATGAAGCTTTCAACACGGTTTCCATTACTAACTATATGGAACTATAGCATATTGACCCACAAAGAAATACTCCATGCCACTAAAACATTTTCCAGATAACGGCATGGATATTAAAACCAATATTCCTCACAATTCTGACCATATACCGTGTGCACTGGTTAATAGGGTCAAAAAACAATTAGACAAAACTGGAAAAAAATTCTTAAGATGTGCACAGATTTACTATGGTATTTTTTACAAGGATACCTTTGCTAAAAGCATGACTAGCGGTCAATGAAATATGCGTTTCTCATGCATGCACTTTACAAATGAGTTATTTTTAGCATGGTAAACTCCTAATACGTTTAGAATTAAAAAAAAATCAGTTTAAAGTGCTCAACCAACATGATCATGTGAAAAAGATATCCGTAAGCGTTTAGTCAGAGTCTGAAAATTGCTTGGTGAACTTTTAAAATCAGTGACATAAAATTTTTTAAGTTTATCATGTGAACTATTTTGTTTGGAATCTAACTGACATTTATGAGGGATTTATTATATGTATTGTTTTTGGCTAACTTTCAACTATTGATTCAGCAAACAAAACTTGTTTAAAAAATGACAAATCAATCAGTACAGATTTATATTGTTAAAATTTTAATGTGAAAAATATAGAGATTGAGAAAATAACTGAAGGAAACATTTTTCGGTATTGGTACTTAAATACATAAATTAAAAATTAATTAAAATTTAAAAAATATGATGAATTATCTAAAAATGGAAGGTTGCATTTTAACCCAAGTTGGAAAAAATAACTTGAAGAAAGTCCAAGATTACTTTGTCAATACAGATAGACGTATAGGGCGAAACCAATATAGCCCACAAGTTTGTTGCTCGGGGTCTTGAAATAGAACACGGTGTCGATTGATTTTGACTGATAGCTTTAAAACCGTAACTCATATGGCAAATCTTACGGAAGGAAAATTAAACTTACTATATTTAAATCTTTCTAGGCAGTTTATTACAAGTTAAACCCTTTTTTTTTGTTTTCATCACCTTTTTGTATTTTAGTTGCAGTGGAGATAACTCCTTTGTAAAACATTAAGTTTATGATATGAAAGCATTTGATGTTTCAGATAACATTGACCTTGTTTTCATAATTCAATAACTCAGTTAAAGCTTATTGCCAATCAGCCGGATGGTATTATTTGCTATCGTGTCCAGTGTTTTACATAGGAACCTCTAATGTGACTTATAAAATAGTACTATTATAAAAATTTATGTTGTGTTATAACATATGTTTGTATCTTTTTTGCACCCATTATGTAATTGAAAAGACAACAGTTTATTTATTGAACGTAAGCCTACATTCAGATTTTTGAAAGTGACACCTTTTGTAGGTTATTCGGTATCTTAACTTGTAGAAATCGTCTAATAATAGTAAAAACCCGAGGGCTTTCACCAACCCAGTAGCGAGTACTCCGGTGTTGGCCCGAAAACCGATTTCATTTGAAAACTGTCAATATTTAAATTTAAGAAAAAACTAGCTCTGTTCTTAGTTCATTTTGGCTTTTCTATTTAGTATATTGGTAATTTGTTCTCTCTCAGTTATAGATACATAAAATACCGAAGTTGCAAAAAAAAAACAGTAAATTTCGTTATGCTGTACACGTGTTTCAAGGAGTAACCTCTCCTCAGCAACAAAATCAAATAATATGGAAAGCCATAATCCATAGGTAGTCCAGAAAGAAGTACTCATTTCCAAAAAATATCAAAATAGATAACCAAATCCAATACCAAGGACATCTACCGCGTGCCATTTACGCGGAATGAAGCCTCAGTATTTTTCAGTGATTAGAATTTGATAAAAACAGTAAATTTCTATAACACGCAAGGTAAAATTTTCATGTCGGACAAGTCTGACTATTGGGGTGGTCAATACCATTAACATATATTTCGGTTTATGGATTTCAATATGTTTTGATTTGATCTGCACTGAAGAGACATAATTTGTCGAAATGCGCATATGCAGAAACCGAATTCAAAATAACTTCGGTATTTTGTTATTTTTTTTTAGGAAAACATAAGAAAATTTTTCTCCAATGGAAATACGACTGATGTAAAACAAATTTACCAGGAATAAAGGAAAAACGTATTACATTGTGTCTGTTTTACTTTTTTTTTATAATATCTTGAGCATGTCATTTCAGTACCATTATAAATAAATTCAATTTTCAAATACACCCTATTTTTAACGAAAGAAAGTGGGAATATTTATGGCTTTCAAAATAATGCATATGTATGTTAATATTCAATTTAGATGTAAAGGGATTATTTTATTGATAAATACATTAAAATAAATTATAAAATGTCTCCAGACATACTACCTATAAAATTACAACCAATGTTCAATGACAAAAGTCTTTGTTGAAATAAATACATAAAGTTTGACATTCATCATTTTTAGATTATATTTCCATGTTCTTTTACATGTAGATCACAGAATTATATCTTTAAAATATTTCAGCTTAATTGGATTTTTTTTCAAACAAAAATTGAATTAAGTATACAATGAGCAGCATTATTTATTAACATGATTTTGACTGATTGTATATCACTATAAAATTTTGATATTATTCCAGGCATGTATGCAGTAAAAGTCAAATTAATGACTTCTATTATCATAAACTTGAACGTTTTAGGCAGTTGTAGCACTTATATAGGTTTTTTGTGAATGAACTTTTCTCTTTGTGGAGGATTTATACAGTTATGTTGGATGGCCGATAGCGGCCTGACAAAATACGAACTGACGAGAGATTTTTTTGTACATTTTTTGCATGTGTACAAAACAAAAACTGATGAAAGTTATTTTTGTACGTTGCTTTTCTGTGTACAAAACAAAAACTGATGAAATGTTTTTTTGTACACTACTTTCATTGGTACAAAACAAACTGATGACAGATTTTATTGTACGTTACTTTCGTATGTACAAATTATAAATTTATGGACAGATTTTGGACGAATGTTCCTTAAGTTATGGGGTGATGACCAAGTGCTGTAGTAGATTAACATTTTATCAGCAACACTATAATAAAGCCATATTTTAAAAATCAAACTATCAACCCACTTTAATTTTTAATATAGGTCACATTCCAGCTGTCTTCAGACCATGCAGACAAATATACATTTATGTATCAATGATCAATGATGACATACTAAACTGTTAGATCTGAGGCGCCAAAAAGAGATGATTTTTGGATGTTCAAGTATCTGATTCATTAATTAAAAAAAACAAACATATAATATGCAAATTATAGTTAAAACGCTTATAAAATTTTTAATGCCTTTTGAGACCTAATTTATCATTTTATGTGAATTTTCTAATTTGAAAAACCCTTCCCTGTGCGTAATTAAACTAGTATTTTTTATGTTCAGCATTCCGCTGCGCGTTTGACACAGAGAAAAGGACGACGATTTAAAATGTAAGTATTCTTTATGTTATAATGTTTTTAACAGCTGTTATTGTCACAAAATTGCATTGAAAGTAAATATAATGAGAAAGATAAAGTTAATTAAGATGAAGTAAAATTAATGCAAATGAAGTGATTGGTATAGTGTTTTATTGATATTATAATGAGACGACTATAAAAAACGTCTGGAAGGTGTCCCCTTTTCACATAATCACGCAAAAATATTTGTAAAATCATGCATCACGCTTAGGTGTTTGTTTTAGTTTTTTCGTTTAAAAATCTGTGAAAGCGCGGATCACGCATATTTCTAGTGAAATTTCCACGCATATCACGATTCTAAAAAGCCCTTTTCACAGATCACGTTAAGACCCATTCCAGTCCCCTTATAAACAGTTAAATCCACATTCACATTTCCATGAAAATAATCGTTTAGAAGAAAGTCAAAATGTGTTGGTAAATAAGCAATTATTGATACCCCCGCCCTATACATGATGCTATCGGAGTGGGAGTACACACTTTTACCGTTGTGCGTCCATCCGTGTCCAGGATTTTTCTCAGCTAAATAAGTGATTCAAGCAGTTTTTTTTATACATATAGAAGAAGAAGAAGAAGAAGAAGAATACTTTATTAACCAATTATAGTCGTCTCATTATAATATCCATAAAACACTATGCCAATCACTTTCATTTGCATTAATTTTACTTCATCTTAATTAACTTGATCTTTCTCATTATATTTACTTTCAATGCAATTTTGTGACAATAACAGCTGTTAAAAACATTATAACATAAAGAATACTTACATTTTAAATCGTCGTCCACTTCTCTGTGTCAAACGCGCAGCGGAATGCTGAACATTAATAATACTAGTTTAATTACGCACAGGGAAGGGTTTTTAAAATTAGAAAATTCACATAAAATGATAAATTAGGTCTCAAAAGGCATTAAAAATTTTATAAGCGTTTTAACTATAATTTGCATATTATATGTTTGTTTTTTTTTAATTAATGAATCATCTCTTTTTGGAGCCTCAGATCTAACTGTTTAGTAGGTCATCATTGATACATAGATGTATATTTGTCTGCATGGTCTGAAGACAGCTGGAATGTGACCTATATTAAAATTAAAGTGGGTTGACAGTTTGATTTTTAAAATATGGCTTTATTATAGTGTTGCTGATAAAATGTTAATCTACTACAGCACTTGGTCATCACCCCATAACTAAAGGAACATTCGTCCAAAGTCTGTCCATAAGTTTATAATTTGTACATAAGAAAGTAACGTACAATAAAATATGTCATCAGTTTGTTTTGTACCAATGAAAGTAGTGTTCAAAAAAACATTTCATCAGTTTTTGTTTTGTAAACAGAAAAGTAACGTACAAAAATAACTTTCATCAGTTTTTGTTTTGTACACATGCAAAAAATGTACAAAAAAATCTCTCGTCAGTTCGTATTTTGTCAGGCCGCTATCGGCCATCGTAGTTCTTATACACAGACAACTTTGGTTACATTGATCGTGATGAACCCGTATCCTCAAATTTAACTGCCTAGTTACATTATATTTTTGACAATTTTCACCAAACAATGTGTCTCAAGTAAAACTTTAGTTGATGTAAATTAATTTGGTCAGGGCAACATTCGGTGTAAATTATTTATTTTTTTCAATAAAGTTCATGATGAAATGAATGAACAAATTTGTATGTAAAGGAATTACATAATTTGCATTATATCGCAAGTTCTGAACTGAGTTCAAAAAAGAAAATAAAAATGATATCCCCTATCATCTTTTTCTGATATCAGGCTCGACATAACTGTTTTTTTTTTGGTATCTCTGTCAACATGTTTAATTATTAAGCTTTCATATGAGAGATTTTCCTGTTTTTGTTCATGTTTGTGAGAAATCTGTTGTACTGAGGAAATCTCTATGTCACCATGTGATCAGTTATTTCAAGAGATAGAAATCAGTAATGATGTCATAATAAAAAGAACGAATCGAATATTCTTACCAGAAAATCAATTCAATTCTGCATCCGACTCATTTTTTGAAATAAGCGCAATTGAAAGGACAGTGTAATAGTATCGAGCTACCTTGAAGAAAACATGTTATTCAATAAAAAGAAGAATAGACATCGTGAAAGATGATTAACCACGAATTCACTAAAAAGCGCATGAAAATACATTTCCCAAAATTATGTTGCTTTAGGCAACTGAATGGTCCTACGCATTAGTTTTGGACTAGGGTCTCTGATCTTCCTTCTTATATTGAAGAGCTAAAACAGACAATAATAAAAGACAGGATGGGTATAATACAGTGATGCTTGAGTGGTTGAATCCTCTCCTAAGAGCATAAGAAATGAACAGGATATATGATTTGTATTTTAAATAGTTCCAAACATGTTGCTGTCTTTTTGTCAATTGTCAAACTTATCTGACACAGAAATTATACCTGAATTTTGTAGAAATTTACTTTTTTCAAAATTAAAAAACCTTAAATATTGAGGCTCGATTCCTTGTATATCAGTGGGTGGGTTTCCTTTGGTACTGGATTTCGCCTCCTATTTCTATGTTTTTGGTAATGATGACTTCTTTCAGGCTATATTTTTATGATTATGTTTTTTTCATATTTTAATTAAAAAATATTCCAAATGCTACTGATGACAGGTTACTTCTTGAAACAAATGTACAGCATAGTAGAATTAATCTTCATTATGCGACTTGAGTATTTAAGAATTATTTTACTAAAACGTGAACATCAATAAACATAAAGTGTCTTTAAGTAAAAGAGGTTTGTTGAGACACTAATTGTTACTTTTCGATTTAGCACCGAAGTCCTAGACGACGAGGCTTGGATTCCCTTTGGGACTTTGATTGGTATCGATCCAGTGGTAATAACATCCATTGGCTTGAACATTTTCTTCAAAGGTTGAAAGGTTGAAGTATCTGTTTTCAACGCAACCATGGTTTTAAGGCACTTACTGTCGATGGTCGAAAGAGGCTTTAGTTTCGCACTCTGTTTGTCCATCTCAATTACCGTCAGTTTTCCTCACCTTTTCACTAAATGCTAACAGGTATTAATCTTATGTTTGGAGCCGGCTCCGTCCCCTTTTAAATGTGATTCAGTTTCATTTTTACGGAGTTATGGGCCATGGACGTAGACACTTTTGGTAAAATGAGTAATTGTGTTTATTTTTTCAATAAATGTTGCAAATTTTGATAATACGAGTCTATCGCAATATGTTACTGAGATAATCAGTTTTCCGAATTCGTTTTCGGTTCACTGATTTTTACAGAGTTATTGCGAATATATAGGAATTAAGACTTATAAGAATACACCGTATAAAGGAATACCTTTTTAGCTCACCTGACCTAAAAGGTCATGTGAGCTATTGCCATCACTTGGCGTCCGTCGTCGTCGTCCGTCCGTCCGTTCATCGTCCGTCGTTAAAGATCAACTCCTCTGAAACCACTGTGCCAATTGCAACCAAATTTTGTCACAATAATCCTTTGATGGTGTAAATGAAAAATTGTGTCCGACATGTCCGTGAGTAATCCAAGATGGTGGCCAGTGGGACCCATTGATTAACATTGGACCCTATGGGAAATTTTAATTATTTTTTTTTCTAGTCGGATTTTGATGCAGTTTTTTTTCATTGGATTCCTTATGAAAAATAAACATGGCGCACAACTATCAGATTTTGGATAACTCTTTCCCTTTCCGAGCTATAAGGGGTCAAACGGGGCCAAAATCGCACTTTTACAAAGTACCTCAAATTTTCATTTTTCATCGGATTTTGATGGGGTTTCTTTCTTTGGATTCTTCTTCACACGAGCTTACGGTGTTGTGACGACGGATTTTGCGTAGCTCTTACCGTTTCCAAGTTATAAGGGGCCTAAGGGGGCAAAAATCACACTTTTACAAAGTACCTCAATTTTTTATTTTTCATCGGATTTTGATGGGGTTTCTTTTCTTTGGATTCCTCTTGACATGAGCTTTCGGAGGTGTGTCGACGGATTTTGCATAACTTATACCGTTTCCGAGCTAAAAGGCTTCTAAGGGGCCAAAATCGCACTTTTACAAAGTACCTCAATATTTTATTTTTCATCGGATTTTGATGGGGTTTCTTTCTTTGGATTCCTCTTGACATGATGACATGAGCTTTCGGTAGTATGTCAATGGATTTTGCGTAGTTCTTACCGTTTCCTGCTATAAGGCGCCTTAGGGAGACCAAAATCGCACTTTAAAAAAGTACCTCAATTTTTAGCTGAAAATTGTACCTGACATGTCAGTGCGTAATCCAAGATGGCTGGCAATGGGGTCCATTGATTACATTAGACCCTATGGCAAATGCATTCAACAATCAACTCCTCTGAAACAAATTAGCCAATTGCAACCAAACTTTGTCATAATAGTCCTTGGGTGGTGTTAANGACATGTCCCTGCATAATTAAAGATAACCGCAAGCAGTCCCGTTGATTAACTTTAGACCTCATAGGAAATGTATTTGAAAATCAATGTTATTGCATGGATGTACCACTGCTATATACAGGTGAGCTATACAGGCTCCTGGGAGCCTATAGTTTGTAAATATGTTTTCATTTAACCTTAAATGATTTAGAGAAAAACACACGAGAAAACACATATTGCACATAAACACAAGATTTTATTCTTTCAATTTCGTAATCCGAATTTGAATAAATGATTTTGTTGTTTTTATCTGTTCGGAAAAGGAACGGATTTTGATTTAGTAAAGTTTGCGAGCTGTAATGTTTTTATTTTGACATAAACTACAAATGTATTTATGAAGGAAAGATAACAGGAAACACTTACAATGGCCGAACATTACAATAACATGTCACAATCAACCAGGGAAATGCACAAGAAAAACAATAAAATGACAGAAGACAAACATAGATAATGATAGGAACTCGGTACAGCCGGACTTGGTATCGGCACTGGCAACAGCCAGCGGTAGGGTTAAACCGGTTTATGGGTACCCAAAACCTCCCGTTTCTCTATCCCGTTTCAATATAGTATGATAAACATACCAATAAAACCCAATACAGGTAGACCACTAACTCTAAGACCACAATCTTGAAAACGAAAGAATAGACAAAACGTAATTTAGAAAGATGGGTCACTAAAATGCCGGCTAGCTCAAGGAGCCTAGTCTGCTGGTAAAACACTGTCGGACTACGGAATAATAATCAAATTCAAAACTTCCCGAGGTATTTGGTAAAGAATCATCAAGGATTTCAGTATGTATGTATTTTGTTGAACAGAATTTTTTAAGATCTTCAAGGTCAAGCAGACAACGTTGTTAGGGTGTCTGCAGGGTATTAATTTCATTTTATTAAATTTTATGAAATTCTCTGTGTAGAAGTATTGTTGTGTTATTGGTCTAAATATGAAATAATGTTTGGGTGTCACAGTGCATTTGAACGCAAAAGCTGGAATTGAAAATTTAGGATTTTACATAGAAATGATAGGGAAAATGACTATTAAAATCTGTTACAGATTTTGTTTGTACTTTGCATGTGTTTTGAAATCATTATATTACTTACATATAAGAAATAAAAATTGAAATAAGAGAAGGTAGTTATAAAATGTATAAATTTCTCTAGTGATACCTGTATGATTTTTTTTATCAAATTATTTCCATTGCGCTATTTCTGTGTTCTGTAATTCCAGAAACAGTGCATATTTCAGTTCATCTAGTGCATATTTCAGTTCATCTTTTTGTAATGAAGATGTTGTGAAAGGGATTTCGGATACTTTGGAACCTTCTTTACATTTCTAATAATTATTTTGTTAAATTTCTAAATAAATAAAACCTAAATGAACAAGCATAAGACATAAATGGCGGACTAATACAACTGATACACCTTAAATGGACATTAGAAACAAAACCATATAATTTCTTGCAAAGTAAGTGAGAACCGAACCCTCAATCAAAAACGAACAATCCAAGGACAATGGCAACATCGGAAACAAAAAAGAAACAGAGACACAACACGAGTTCGGCACAGAAAAGAAAAGTGAAGACACACACACACACACACACACACACACAAAGATGAACAACACGGACCCAATAAAAAAGCTATGGGTGAGATCAGGTGCACCGGTAGAGTAAGCATCTCCTGCTTCTTATAAGACACCCGCCGTGTTGAACATGTCAAATCCGGTAGTAAAGTCAAATCCGGTATAGGAAACAACAAATTAGCTTTAAAGGGAAAGATCTGTTACCATCTGGTAAACAGATATCTCATAGCGGTCCACAAGATGGTGATGTCGACCGTAAAACTTCTTGAGGGATGACTTCAGGTTTTGGGTAACATACCCTTGTTGAAGTAGCCTATAGACGAATTTCCAATTTCATTTTATGAATGAATTACCCCAATTGACCTCAGGTAAATTGCGTCACGTTACATTGTGACGTTCAAAAATCTATATTGTGACGTCAAAATTTTCCGGGAAATTCACCAATTGGAAACTCGTCTATTTGTGAGCAACCGGGCTCTATCAAGGAAGTCACTGTATCGAACACATGCTCTAGAATAGCGAATGAGCTGGGGATGTAAACTCCATATGCGGGCGCATTTGGGATGTTGCTACAAAGAAAAGGGATGTTTACTATTGGAAAGGTGAAGTCATCGCTTTTGTCGTACAGCTTAGTTTGAAGTCTACCTCTGTTGTCAATTTCAAGATGAAGGTCAAGGAACGAGGCTGATGTGGAAGTGTCTGTGGTATCCTTAATTTCGTGCTCTTTTGTATAGATCAGATGAAGAAAATCACCAAAGCGAGGGTTGTTTAGTGACAAAATATCATCTATATAACGGAAGCTGAAATTGAAGGATTGGGCCAGTTTTTTTATCTTTATTTTGAAGAAGTAAGTATGGCTTTGTTCAGTTGACTTACCCGAGTTAACTCTTTTAACTCGAGATAGAAAAGAACGGCTGGGATTCTTACTCGAGCGAGTAGACGTATTTGACCTTTGACCTATGACCCTACCATGTTTTAACTCTCCGTGAAGCGGGGGGTAGTAGAGTATCAAATTAAGATCGCTACGGGTGACAAAAATTGAAAGTGCATATTTGATTGCATGTATTACTTCCTTTGTAGGTAAGTTCAGAATTGATTATTCTCTTTGTCCGTTCATACGGGTCATAACAAAAAGGCAAATGTTGAAATAATTCCATCAGTGGGGGTTGATTTAATTATTCACGTTCCGGTCATCGCGGCATATGTCACGGACCACTTGTTTAGGAGGGTAATCTATTTAAAAAAAAAATGTTAAGCATGGACCGAGCCCTTAAAACGGAGGAGGGGCAAAAAGATCAGTCAATCAATAGGGGGTTTCAAATCGATAAAAAATTAAAATGCGAGGAAGCCATAGCCCGCCCCAAGTTAGAGTATGCCGCATCCATCTGGGACCTACATAAGACGGGACAGATTGAACAACTGGAGAAAGTGCAGAAACGAGCAGTGCGCTTCACTACCCGGAATTATACAGAGAGGCAACAAGGAAGCGTCACGCAGATGGTGAACAAGCTCTGATTGGAAGCACTACAAGTTAGGAGAGTAAAGATCCGCCTCCTTCTGCCCTTCAAGATCCATCACCACCTAGTAGCCATCCCTGCTGACGCATATCTCATACCATCAGATAGCAGATCAAGAGGACAGCACACATTCCGTCAACCAACAATTAGACGGGATGTTTACCGCTAGTCCTTCTTCCCCAGACCCATCCAGGACTGGAACAAACTGCCAACAACAGATGGCACATCCAGTTCCTGTGGAGGAATTCAAGGGAATGCTGAGCAGTATGCCTGCTGCCAAGTTCCAGACCATCCGCCTTGTATATATTTGTACATAATTTTAATTGTAGATATTGCCTAGTTTGCAGGCTTTTATCTTGACCGTCACGCTCTGGGACTGGGGGAGTATAACGCTCAGTAATGAGTCAAGTCTGTACCAGAAGACGAAGAAGCTATATATTTAGAGATTGACTCTACTCGAGTTGACTCAGTTCGTCAAATGAGAACAGCCCATTTGTCAGTGGTGTTGATTCGTGATGAAAATAACACTACTTTGACGGACGTTTCGAGGGCGACCTTTATTTCTGAAGAATACTCAGTTACGATAATCTAATAAATCGTAAAGCTTGTGGTAGGTATACTACTCATGTCCTCCTAACATATATGCTAAAAGGTTTTTTTGTTAGATCAATTACGTTTGAGCACATTAAACATACGTGGCAATAGGTCCTTACCATAAATTCCTAGAATGTTTTGATTTCTCCTTTGTTACTTTACAAATGCAAATCATTGTGAACTTATTTATACCCTGAATATTTACATTCAATGTCTACTACCAACTTCAAACACAAAAATAAATTGTATTTTCCCATGGAATACTTCATCTAACATTCCAATCTAATCGTTTTATTCTTACTGCGTATACGACTATTCATGATGCCTTTTGATAATATGTGTCCAAAGTTTCTAATTGACAAATTAAACGCTGTGTTTAATGGGTATCGGGTTGTAAATCAGTGGGTACAATAGGTTATCGCAGGTCATTCATTGTCCAAACAACATCACCGAGTCAATAAAATGCATTTTATTTGTCATTTATTGAAATGGCCATTCTGTCAACTGTCAGGTATAACAAAGAGTCACACAAAGAAAAGGAAAAGACAAATCAATGTAAGTTAATCAAGACCCTCAGCAAGTTCCAACGGAAGACTGAAAAAAAGACCAATGAAGATTTCAGGATTAAAACTAGAAAAACTGTAAGCAAAGCTCACAAAAACATACCACCCGCTCCCGATTGATTCCAGATGTAACAAAAATCACCAAAAAAAATTTTAGTCAAATTAAATTTTTAAATAGTTGGTGCACAATGGCAATAAGTGCTGAACATTCTGTGAAAGTGTCATTGAATTTCACCAAGTGGTCTAGGAGGAGTTGTCGCCACAAAGTATGTACCCTTTGGCGGACGGAATAACGAACGGACGAACGACACCATGATCACTATGTACCACCCGCTGAAGCGAGGGTATAAAAAATCTTGACATCATTGATATTTGAAGTAATGATTTGATGAATTTTAGTCCAGGTATTTCCAAATACCTCTTTCAATGTAATTAAGTTTACCATTTCTGTCTAGTCAATATTATTTCAGATACTGTTTAGATCTGTTGTATACTTTAACGTTTTGGTACTCCGACGGACTTGGTGATGTCAAAAAAAGAGAAGAAATTCACTAATTAAAAATTATTGTACATATTTGCTTTTTTTATTATTAAAGTTAAAAACCATTGGGTTCCAAAACTTCGCTTACAATTCTAGCTTTTAGTGGACTTATTGAAAAGAGGTGAAGAAAAGACAAAGAAAAGAAAGTATGATGGAAAGCCACCACAAACGTCTTTGAAGTCCGGTATTTATACTAAATACTCTTTTGAAGGATAAAGGAGACAAAACTAGTATATTAAGTATTAGATAAAGCACCACCCTATCGAGGAGGTAAAGAAGTGCTTTATTTTATTTATATTCCAGTACTTCATCTTCTCAAAATTATCTGTATCTCTCCTGAAAAGCTGTAACAGTCACATGGAAAACCCGTAAAAGGTGTCATGATGACTTTTTGGTGATTTCAAGATGAAGAACAACAATAAAAGTTTTGTTCAATTGCTTTTTATCCATCTAGTTCTAGAATTTTTGTCTCATTTACATCCACTCCACATCCTTTCATTGTTAATTCATTATACAGAACGTGACTTTTCATAAAATTTCTCCTTCTTGGTATAAAAAGGCATATGAATTGTCATCGTACAGGATTTTGTTCTACATTAAATTTCTCCCATTTTTTAAATCTTTTTACGACTTAAACTGAAGGGTCAACTTTCTTAACAAATTACAGATATAATAGTTTATACAAAGGAATGTCATCATAGGTTTTTTTTACAGATTTTTACTAGCGATACAGATAATGTTGACAAGATGTAGAACTGGAATATAAATAACATAAAGTACCTCTTCATCACTCCTCGGAGGGGCCTCGGAGATAAAAAAAAAGTGTTTGCTTAACAAATTACAGTTTATACAGAAAATACTATTGTTTACGGCTTTTTCTTCCACGAATCTGGATATTTTTTTAGGTAAAAGATGAAAAATAAACAACGGCAGTAGAATACCGAAGGAACAAGGGAAGCGATGACCACAAAACTCGAAGTCCAAAGACATGGCAGAAACGGTAACAGACAAAAACAAAGACAAAACAAGGACGTGAGACAGCTACAATGCACGGAAATAAAAAGATAACATTAAGAACTAAGGCACTCATAGNGTGAACTCCCATGAAAACCGGGAGTGACATCAGGTGCTCCGGAAGGGTAAAATGTTTAAATGCTTTTGTTGATTTAGCTATAACAGACGTTTGATTTATGACATTTATGCCAATTATTATAACTTATTGTGAAGTTTATGCAAATTATTATAACTTATTGTGATATTCATGTATTTATACAAATTATTAAAACTTGCACCAATTTAAACAGATTCAAAATGTAAAAAGGCTGAAGATTACATTCACATGCCACAATCTGCCAGGGAACTACACAGGAAAAAACACAAATAAGACAAAAAAACGTACGTTAACAACGACAGGAACTCGGGACAGTTGGACTTGGTACCGGCACTAGCAAAACCCAAACCTTCCCTTAATCTGTCCTGTTTCCCTATAGTATAATAAACATACGAACAAAACCCAGTACTGGCAGACTTTTAACTCCATGACTACATTCTTGTAAGGAGAGAAAATGACAATGCGTAATTTTGAAAGATGGATCAAGGATAGCTCGCCGCTAAACTGCTGGCTAGCTCAAGGAGCCTAGTCTGCTGGTAAAACACTGTCGCACTATGGAAGAAAAATCAAACTCAAAACTTCACGAAGGGTTTGGTCTGGAATCATCATATCTTCAGTTTCAGTGAAAGGGCAGTATGTGTGTAAAATTTTCAGGTCACTAGATTTAACGAAAGCAAGCAGAGTATCTTGTCGATATCCCCTATTACGTAAAGAATGTAAGTTTTCCCAGCTTTTCTGGATCTTTAATCAGTTTTTTCGCATTTTTTTAAACAACATTATCGTAAAAACGAGGATTAGAAGTGCCCTTCGTAATAAGCTGTTTGCGAGTAACGCAATATTTAGATATCAAATGTCTTTATCTATTCTTAAACGTGTTAAATGTATTCAATTAATGAAATCTGTAACCTTGTTGTAAAAGTAAGGGTACTTTCATTAAAATCGTCAAGAGTAGAACAAACGCGTGCGAATCGTACTAGTTGAGAAATATACACCCCGTAGGATGGCGTTAGAGGAAAGTCGCCGTCAAGAAAAGGGACATTAGTAATACTGAAATCAAAGTCATCCCTTTAATCATATATTTTATGTTTTATTTTACCAGCGTCAATAATGATAGTTAGATACAGAAAAGGGCAGTATTTTTGAGTCATTGTAAGCTTTATTTAATTTCAGAACTTATGGGTAAATTTCAAAATTAGAATTAGAATTTTTCAATAGTAAGGATATCGTCAGTATACATACGGTTATATTGAAAATAGAAATAAGTTTATCACTGTTTGGTATGGTTCTGTTTTGAAATTTTTTTCATGAAGTGTCATTCGTAACAGTTCACATATAAATTAAAATGCATCTACAGTAATATTTCTGAGTCGTATTCCGTACAAAAATTAAACCTTCTCAGTCCTCCAAGATTCACAACCGAATATGTTTTCAAAGCAAAGGAAAATATGGGTTTGTTTTACGTTTATTACTGAAGTAGATGTTTAAGTTGTTTTAAAGAACATTTTTCTACGTAGTACAAGTAAAATGTTTGGCTAATTGGAAACATAACATTTTTCGGTGTATTTTCACAGCAATGTCGAGTAATATCATTTCTGCACAACTAGTTTCAATTGACAGTTGTCAGGGCCCTTTATTTAAATTTGACAAATAAAATACATTACCCACAAAGAATTACCTGCACTGACCTACTGTACCCAATCATTTATAACACCACACCATCTGAATACAGTATTTTATTTGTCAATTAGAAAATCTGTCACCAAAAGGTAAAATAAATTGACTTTTTTCGCATGTGAAATGAACAATCCGTGGGAAGTGAAGGTATTGTTACAAAATAATTAACTTTTTCAAAAAAGAAAAAGTTTTAGGAAGAAATATTGGCAAACATTTTACATACACTTGAACGGGACCATAATGTGTTTTTTATCTACAATATATATAGTACAATGCCCTTCTCTTAGCTGTATGAAGAAATCAAATAGACAAATGATAGTATGCTAAATGATGTACGCATGTCCTCATATTTATTTATGTTATATTTATGTATAAGGGAGAAGACTTCAAAAGTTGATAAAACTTGAGTCTAATCCCATTTGTTTATTTGACAAAATAAATGTTTAAATCTGAAATGCTAGATAATTAGTTTCAGTGAAAAGGGCATCTTGCGGTTCATTCATTTGTCGTTTTGCCGTAACAGGACAGCAAATATATGATGGGCAGTTTAAACTGAAAAATCTTTGGTCGTTCTATCCCGTTTTAGACATATTTTACTTATTATCAATATAACCTATTCTAGCACATAAAAACTTAACAAGACGTTCTATATAAACGCACAACTACAGTTATTAGGACGACAGATTATAAGTGCCTTAATTACATCCACTGCAAGTTAGAAATATTGACACCAAAGAAACAATAGCCGAACAAAGGCGCAAGTTACAAACATTCAAGTCCGAATACCTGACAAAGAGGAGAAAAACAGTATAACAAATACATGAAACATCAACACAAAATACATAATATTCAAATCTTAAGCAGTTAAAGTATTGTCTTCAATTAAAAGCGAGATAAGATATATTAGGAACCTCAAACGTTTGAATCTTTAATACTCGAAAACTCCAACCTATTCAGGAAACTTAATGTTGCCTTTACAGCAAAATAAATACTCAATTGCATAATAAATGGTAAAGTTTGTTATGATTTAGAATAACCGCTCACCAGCAGCATAAAAACCAAATAATGTGGAATTCCATAATAAAACAAAAGTCTGAAAGAAGTACTCAATGGACGAAAGTCGAAACAATCTCGTTTTCTTTCATGAAAAATCTTAACATTGTCTACCATGTACTCTCTTGATATTTATTTTGTTTTGCTTGATTTTTAAAGGGTGTAAAGGGCGTATTTTGGTGTCTATAATTTCTAACAAATTAAACCAACGTCTGACCGATGTGAAAACAACTAAGTGAAAGTTCCCACCAAATCTATTCAGAAAAAATTCTCGGTGTTTTCCATTATGCCATAAGAGAAACATTTTCTATGTAACTTGAACATGTTAATTTTTCTCACATCTTGCTAAATAAATTTTCAAATGTTTAAAAACTCGCCAAGCCTCGTTTTCAAACATTTGTGAAATTTATTTAGCTCGATGCGAGAAATGTCATAATTAACCTTTTATTGTTGTAGAAAATATATTTGATAAAGTATTAAATGAAATTTGTGTCATAATGTTACCACTGCCTTGATAGATGCGAACTTAAAGTTCGATTTTCAAAGCTGAGAGCAGAATTGATAACTTGTATAATCTCAGATTTTTTCACTTTTTAAATGAATGAACATGAAAATTTCTAAGAAAAAATATAATTAAAATGTAATAATAATAACTTTATTTGAATATTACATCCATGATGGATCAAGCAACACAAATGTACAATATAAACACATAAATTACAAAATACAGTTAAACTAAAAAAAACATAAACTGCAATATAATTTAGTTGACGCTTTGACCGGTGTGCATCCTATTTCAATTCTAATGATTGTTTTATAAAGGTGCATACAGCCGATAAAAGGGTTATGTCTGGAGTTAAAATGTATTTAAGTTTTTCGATGACAGCTCTAAATATAGTTTCTACAACGAGAACTAAGTTGATTATGGAATTTCTCACATCGAGTAAAATAAATTTTGCAAATGTTTGAAAACCGAGGATTATGATCCGAATAGATTTGACGGGAAATTCCACATGAATTTTTCTCTCTCTCTCTACAATGATGTAATTTGGTAAAAATTGAGAAACCATATTTCCAAACGTTTCTACCTTTATTACAGCCTTCCTCATGGGAAACTACATACAATATATCAATAAAGTTTTCACTGAGGAATTCTGTTTTAAAGGCCGAAACGTTTGGAAATATGGCTGAGAGTACAACTTCAACGAAAAGGGACAGGGTATAGCAAATGAAAATTTTTATATCTTCATCATTCCTCAAGTAACAAGAAGAAGTTCATGAATGAGCTTGTATATATATGAATGTGTCCCTACATGGCCTTCTTGACCAATCAAATGCAGTGATGTTGTTACTGAATCATTGTTTTCTTCTGTATCAATAACTGACAGTTTCTTTGTAAAAAGACGACAACACAATATTTTGTCTGTTAGGGAACGACCATTTGATTTTTATGGGGGGGGGGGGGGGGGCTATGGTCAAATTTAAAATAAAAAGGCAGGACGCCAAAAATCTAGAAAAAAATAACCAGGACAGTACTTGTCCTGAAAAAAAAATGCAGGATGGTAGATTTGGCTGTATATTTTTAAGGATATTGAAAAGAAAAAGTCAGGCGCGCGTAAGCGCGCAAAAACAAATGCAGGCTTTCAATTTTCCAAAAAATCCCCCCCACCCCCCATAAAAATCAAATGGTTGCTCCCTACGGTAATACCGTACACATTTGTAGACATTGTGTTTTCGTTAACACAGAAGCTGACAAAAGATATACACGTCACAAACTGAAGTTGGGGACCGGTTCTACAGATTCCAGCTACCCTGAGGTTATGCCGGTTTCTCATAAGTATTCGTTATAGTCCATATTATATATGCCACAGCGCCTAATATAAAAATTAGAAATTGTTCAAAGATTTCATTACAGCGCTGGTTTTATTGACTCAAGATAGCGAGTTTTTCAAATCAAATGAAATGTGTTAAAATTGGTATTATACGTTTAGGACAAACTATCACCTATGGAAAACTACCTTCCAAATGAAATGACCATGTTTGAAAACTTTATGTACATTGCTTAATTATTTAGAGAGATTGCAATGCTCTTAATCCAATAGCCATTCAACAAGCTGCAGTATTGTAGTATAATTGAACCTGTCCAAATGGATGAAAGTTTAAGTGAAATTAAGATGGATGGCTTAAATAAAACCAAACTTTACCACAGGTGTGTAATTAAATAAGGAATAGAAATGAATTGAATCGGACAAATTTTAAGACCATGGTGAATCAATCACAAGGATAAACTGTACAATGCTAACGACAAGACTGATGACCAAACACTTGTTAGAACAGACAACTTAATTATCATCATGTGACCGGAATATCTGCGGTCAAGTTTTCATATGATTGCATATTGTATGTTTTAAATGAAACATCTGTATAGTAGTATCCTTTACAGATATCGTGAGAGAGTACCGGTTGTAAATATCCTAAAATCTGTAATTTACAAAATCATCAAAATAACACAAACAGTAGAATACAACTTTTTTTTTTAAATTTAAAAGTCTTTTTTCTTTTATATGTGTTTCCTAATTATATATTTTTTACCATTAAGCTGTCTCCGTGATATGATTCCGCCATTTTTTCTAATTCTTGTTCATTTAGGCTTCATTTAATTAGAAATTTAACAAAATAGTTATGCAAAAAGTAAAGAAGGTTTCAAAGTATTTCAAATTGTATCCCGTATCCTTTTTACAACAGTGATCCCCAAAGTTTATCCTATATTTTAAACAATAATGCTTCTACACAGAAAATTTCCCAACATTCTATAATAGGAAATTAATACCCTGCAGACACCTTAAGTATTAAGTTCCATAAGATGTACTATTTTGCTGTTTTATTGAACGAATTTAACTTAGCGGTTCAAATATCCTCGATGATGAAAGTAAATATCACCAATGCTTCATATTTGTATACTATTCCAGTTTATTGTATTTATCAAAAAAAATGAAATGACATAATGCCAATGACACCACGTTGTATTGGTAGATATTGGTAAGAGGTTCTTTAACAAAAAAAAACTAATTATAAAAACATTCGACAAAAAAAAAATAAAATAAAATAAACCTCAAAATGGACTGCAGCAAATAATTTTTTTTTAGTAAATTATTAATAATTCCCTCAAAAGTAGAGGTTAAAATTAATTGAGGAAGAAAATTAATGTTTTAGAATTTATTTTTTTGAGTTTTGAGGCATTTTTATTACTTTTTAATTTAGATTTTTTGTTTGGTGCAGGCTGATGTCGGCTATCGTTCATATCTTTTATAAGATTGCACACTGTGGTTGATATTTTGAAACATTCTGTATGCATCATGCAATCGTTTGACAATGTAAGTATAAGTAGTACATAAACTGCTTCTAATATCAAAAGTATCAATATACTTCAGCAATTTCAGGTTTTCTTCTAGAGCTTGCATCCTTTTGTAGAATCTGCCTATTTCAGTAACTTGACTGTTAATTTATATAAACTGTATCTAAAATAATGAATATTCTCTATTTTTGTTCAGATATTTTTTCAATTTTTTTTTCTATAACAAGTCGTAACAATGAAAATTGTACACACAAGTCATTTATCAAGGCGTAGCAAGTTTTTACTCCTAGGACTTCAATGGAGCTTAATTTCACATTATAAACAAACGTGTATTTAATATCATTTTAAAATATTGCCACATTTCACAAGTCTGAAGGTTTTACGAGCGTGAAATTATTCTTCTTTATGTTTATGTCTTTTTGATAAAAAGATTTATATTGGTAGATAGATTTGTATATTTCGTAAATATATGTCATCTATGTGCCATCCCTGTACCCCAAGAATTTATGATTTTGCAAAAATAACAGTTTTTTGAAAAGCTGGAATATTTTATGAGATAAAGGTTATAAGTGTAATTTATTAGTTATGATGCAATATGCCTGGCTTTGTTTTAAAAATGGTAAAATAATCAAAGTTTATATAGAAATTGTTATTTGCATTTTAATGTATGCGATAGTAATAAATCAATTTTTGGAAGACACCTTTGTTATTTGATAATATCAAAATTTGCATCTGTCGTGCATTTAATTTCGTACAGCAATGATAAATTAAAAAAAAAAACAATTACAGATTTTTATATTAATGTAAATACTTAATTAATATTGAAAATTAAATAAATAGGAATTTAAAGATATAGACTAGAAATTCATACTGAGATCCAAAGATCAAGCTGAGGAAAGATGTATGACCCTTAATTGTCAAAATTTTATACATTTTTCAATTATTGATTCAAAAAGTACATGCAACAATAAAAGTTACAAATTCAGCCTAGATTTGACCATTGATGAATAATTATTTAAAGTATTATAAGAGCTAAAATTAAAACAAAGAAATTGCTTATTATTATTTATTTTTTCATTAATTCTACACACACAAACATTAGTTACTAGAAGGAAAATTAATAAATATGAATTTAAAGATATTATGGACTACAATTTCATACTGAGATCCAAAAGTCAAGAATAATTGTCAAAATTTTATATTTTTTCAATGATTGATTCAAAACATCCACTCGGCAATAAAAGTAACAAATTCAACCTAGGCCTGACTATGATTGCATAAGTTTTTACT
>MJUU01055060.1:0-10198 GCA_002080025.1 Modiolus philippinarum | reverse complement strand
TCTTCCGTCTTTTGGTGTTCTTGCTTTTGCCTTGTCTCTGGACTTTGATTTGTGTAATCTTGTGCTTTGTTCCTTCGGTATTCTACTGCCGTTGTTGTGTAAAAAAAATTATCACAAATGGAATTTCACATCCAAATTTCATATTGACCCTGAACAACAAAGCTGCATGATTGTATTCATATTAGCCATTACCCACAACCGGATGTTTTTTTATTAATCCAAACTTTATCCTACCAGGTGGGCTCTCCATAAATATTACACTATGACAAAAAGGACGCTACTTTTTAACGTAAGTTTTCTTACATTCGACTTGAAAAGCGCCCCTTGTTTGTCTATATGTTGTATTTAACGAAAGGATATGTGTCTGTCCAATAGCTTAGGACAGTAGTGCTTATGTCGGGTAAGTATAATATTAATTGTGAGAGCGCTTCGCAAGTTGATCTTATGTTCGATGTCGAGCCCGCATGAATGGTGTAAATAAGACATGGATGTGACGTTGTTCGGCAATTTGCAACGAGATCCGCTCAGTCCGGTGCTGTAGACCGTCTTGAATTTCCCATGAGATATGAGCAAAGCTCATTATTTAAGGCTTGATCGTGGCCAAACATAAAAGCGTTGTTCAATTGCTTGGTTGTACCGCTTACTCGTAGAGATTTTGTCTCATATGCATTTAATCGATATTCCTTCATTTTTTTCATGCATGGACAACAAATTATATTTACCCTTAACAAAAAAGGACAAGGATGTGCAAAATGCGCTAGTTTGTATTTATGATGAACCGAACCAATAAGTTTCTCGTAAATTTTTTTAAAGCATGACAAATTGATCTTTTTGTATCGTATAAATCCTGACCAATACGGGAGTGAATTGTATCATAAAGTATATGTGTCCAGCGTTTTCGTTTTTATTTTGTATCATATATACACTGACCAACAAAGTTCTGTTTCTTATTGTATAAGCCTTGACCAGTGAGGACCTGCTTTGTGCTAAATAAACTCTGACCAGCAAGTGATTGTTTTTTTGTTCTATAAACCCTGACAAAAAAGGTGAATGTTTATATTATATTATATCCAATGACATGAAATAAAAAACTGGACAATAAATGCCATCTGATATGGAAAACTGTAGATTGGTTTCGTATTATTATTTCAATTTTTGTCTATGACTTTTAGAATTTCTGATTTCTTTTTTGAATACTGTATGGTTGTTATTTTTCGCGCTATTCGCGTTTAACACGGTAAGCGCGAAAATTTATACCCGCGAACAGTTCACTGTAAAGATGAAAACAAAATGAACATAACAACATTGATTAAAAATACGCCAATTGAAAACCCCTCGAATAAATCCAGTACAGAACTGCGAAAATTTGGTACCGCGAATATAAAGCCATATACAGTATATATGGCCGGTATAAATAAAAAAACGTAGACTATGAATGGATATGAAGTAAATGCACAAAAAGACGTAAAATCAAGCAATGAGACGTTTTATTGTAAAAGTAAGAATTCTGTCAGATACTTCAATATTTCACAAGCAATATCCACTGCCTAACTACCAACTCCCACATTTTGCAAAAGCTTTTCAGATCATCTGTTGATTTTCGTCCCGAACTGAATTTAATTTAAATCATTGGGATGGGGATACATTAAAGGAGGTTTTGTAGATTGAAAAAAAATATGCTGATATATCGTGTCGACTTATGCCGCACGTTTCTTTAGTACATTAAAATATTCGGTTGACCATGTTCAGGAATGTTTTTTTTTTCATTAGAAATTATGTTATACAATTTTTATGTTTTTTTATATTTCAAAGATCACCAATCGCAGTCATCATCTCTTCGGTTTATTCCTTTATCTCTAACCCATTCTTTTATACTTGTCAGGTATATCCATTTTGCATCTCATTATTTCATTTACCTACGATATAATTAAATGCTATCCTGTCATCGGAGAAAGTCGACACACTTTGCCCATCCAAGATGTTAGGGCTCAGATTGCAATATACAAGTTTCAACTGTAATATTTCACAAGCAATACCCACTGCCTAACTACCAACTCCCACATTTTGCAAAAGCTTTTCAGATCATCTGTTGATTTTCGTCCCGAACTGAATTTAATTTAAATCATTGGGATGGGGATATATTAAAGGAGGTTTTGTAGATTGAAAAAAAATATGCTGATATATCGTGTCGACTTATGCCGCACGTTTCTTTAGTACATTAAAATATTCGGTTGACCATGTTCAGGAATGTTTTTTTTTTCATTAGAAATTATGTTATACAATTTTTATGGTTTTTTATTTCAAAGATCACCATTCGCAGTCATCATCTCTTTGGTTTATTCCTTTATCTCTAACCCATTCTTTTATACTTGTCAGATATATCCATTTTGCATCTCATTATTTCATTTACCTACGATATAATTTGTTAGGCTTTGCTATCCTGTCATCGGAGAAAGTCGATACACTTTGCCCATCCAAGATGTTAGGGCTCAGATTGCAATATACAAGTTTCAACTGTGCATCTTTAGGATATATTTACTTCTTTCCGGACAATTTAACAAACTGACATGCGCAAGAGACAATTTCGTTCAGTTGTTACTTTTTTTGTAAATCTGATATGAGATATAGGAGTTCCAAGTATTTTTTAATGTACTGAAAAGAATCTGATCTGTGGTAATTACTTCTAAATTTTCAGCGAATACAAAAATACCGAAGTTGCATTATAAAGTGTAAATTTCGTTATGCTGTTCACATGCTTCAAGGAGTAACCATTTCATCAGCAGCATAAGAATCAAATAAAATGGAAAAATAGTCGTTAAAATGCACTCATCAGCAAAATATCGAAATATAAAGCCAGCCAAGAAGCACATACATCTACCGAGTGCAATATACAGAATAACGTTCATTGGTTTAAATAATAATCCTCTTTTCTTAATGATAAAAATGAATTATATATGTAAAACCGTCTGTAAACTCGTGAGACAATTAAATGAAAAAAAAAACATGACAATCCGTGCTATCACAATGATAAGATGGGTAATGCATCACCCTTCGGCCCACACCAATGCACTATAACCATAAAAGATAATTGTGCGACGGACCGCAGTCATTTAACATTCGACCCGCCTTCTCCACAACTGGGTTTCCTGTTATGCTAGGTTTACACCGCCGATCAGACCAACTCGATCAACTCCACCATGCTGTTTTATCCCGATCAACGTCATAAAATTCATTGATCGAGCTAACTTCCACTCGACTTTTACCGGATTTAACACGACTTATACTCGACCATTCTCGATCTCTTTACGATTCACGTACGACTTATGCTCGACTCGCATTCGACCGACCAGACTTTGTCAGATTGAGCCAGATCATAGCCCGATTTGTGTTTTATTAACTAGATCTGGTCGCGAGAAGAGCGTGAAGTGGTCGAGTGTAATCCAGGTTTGTCCTGTTAGTACGTTTGTATATATGGGGATAAAATGTGAAAATTCAGGGAACAGTTCAGCATGGTGGTAGAACAGCAAACTTTGTGGCCCATGGCTGATGCTTCAAAGAAAAGATTTTAACTGTGTTAGATGTAGAGTAACAAAGAAGGCGGATCTGATACAGAAGGTGCGTAGTTTGGGCTGGAAATAGCAAATGCTTCGAATTCTTCATTATAGAGGAATGACTGTTCGATTTAACATACTAGCAAGTCATCCCCCTTAACATGCGTCAGAATGCGACTATGTGATTTTCCTGTCATTACATGTACACCCCGTAGGAAGCTGTACAATGGAAGATGAGGGGATGAGCTTTTGAACGGAGGATAGAGAGCTCAGGTAAATCAAAACATTGCAGACGAAGATGGATTATGTAACGGAAATATAGTTTACATTTGTTAAAAGGCTATGTTTAAGGGAATATCTGATTTAAAAGTGCATAAATAATAGAATATATTATTTCTTTATGAAATTGTATTTTGAAATATCGCCACAAATTACGACAGTTTATTTGAACGAAAAACTGGAGGGTAGCGAGCTACGTTCAAAAGGTAGTGAGGCATATGAACTGAGGGTAGCGAGCCAAACGATAACATATAGCGTACTCAAGGAAATGATGATATGGTACATTTCTCACGAATTGTATCTTCCCGTATGAAATCAAATCTCAGCAATAGGCAATTCCAAAGATAAACCAAGACAAATATCAAATCCATTTTCTCTAGGTATATATTAAATATGCTTAACATTTTTTAGAGATAAAGACTGCGAGAAATATATACAAAACAACTTTATGCAAAACAACTTTATTGCAGGGTAATTGTATGAATATTGAGGGATATTATCCATAGTAGAATTTAATATTGCACGACCTTACGAGTGCAATATATATTCAATGAGGTGAAAATTTATTAAACGCTAACTTTTGGTTGCTTCTAGGCCTAAGGAAATATTATATTGCTATACAATAATAATGTGGGTGGTATATAACTGTATGACTACAAATGTAGATACTGATATGTCAAAAATACGGGTGGACCAGTTGGTTATGTTTAACAGTTTGTTCTTTTTGCTTTTTTTTAATTTCATTTTTTTATTTATTTTTTGTGAAATATTTCGTTACTAGGAATTTTTTAAAATGATCAAAGATATCGTTGAAAGTATATTTGTTTTAGATAAAGAATTGTGATAAAGGAAAATTTATAAACGCACTTCAATTTCATAAATAGTCTGTTTTTTATGTGGTATATGGTTTAGAAATCCAGTATTCCTTCTTACTGGTTACCGAGGTGATCGTTTCCGCCTTCAATTACAAATAAAGTCCCGTATTGTGGTAGTTTTACTGTTCGTTCTTGTCAATTCAGTTGTATTCTGCTTTGCCTCCATCATTGCTAGGAAGTGCATGTGTCAATTCAATATGCACTTATTTATTCCTTTGTAAGTACATCAATATACGTTTTCAAATATGTAGTTTGTTCATAACATAATGGTTGTCGATAAACTGGTTATTGTCGATATAAAATGTTCTTCGCATAGTGGTATTTACTACTACAGCGAAAATAACCTCACCTATTCGGCTCGCTCATTTATCGCTGTCTCGAGACCATTTTTTTTTATATATCAGACTTTTACACCAATTCGTTACATGATTAGCACAGATATGTCCTGTTTTGCATATGTAATATAGAAAGAATTAACAGTCGATCAACATACCCAGTCTGATATAGCCATATTAGCCTGCTTCATTCTGAAATTGTCATATCAGCCCTGTGATATGGCCATATCAGCATGGATATGACAATAACTCTTAATTGAAAGTTTATACTAAACAGATTAGAACATGTCCTTTTCCATATACACACAGTTATCATCCCTCGACCCACATCAGCCCCCGGCTGACGCCTCGGGATGATAACCGTGGCCATGTATTATTAGATGTATTTTATGGCAGAAACTATAGTGATGATCCATTTCTAAATGAATTGCATAGCTTTTCCTTTAATAATGTTTTGATATTGCTCATGTGACACTTAGGGGTTAACGTATGATCCGTGAACAGGTTTTTTTTAAGCTTGATTCACGAACTATACCTCTAATAATAGTCGTAACACGTGATTTAAAAGCAACCAGAAACCAACAAGGAATACATGAATTTACACAGAGGTATGAAAACTTTCCCGTGAAATTATTTCCTTCAGCATACCGGTATACCGATTTTACGAATTCATTTAAAAATCTTCTCAAAAACTTTTGAACAGGTGATCTATTATATACACTATTATAACAAAATAATTAAATAGGAAAAAGGAAAGGATATGGAGTGAATGTACATGTGACAAAAACGAGGAACAGGACTAGTAACAAGAGACCATTTTTCTAGATTTTCGACAAAATTTGAACATTTTTTTAATGACCTAATGTAGGGACAAAATTTACGCCTAAATGGCCATACTACTTAACGGATGCGTGATTTCATGACAGGAAGACCCTAAAGGGCCCCCTTCATAAATATTCAGTATTTAAACGACTGTATCGTCAGTATTATTGCTCATGGATTTTCATTCAGTATTGCGTACTCGCAATCCTCCGTTCAATACATTCACTACCCTCCGTTCAATACATGAAAAACTGGTTCACTACCAATTGAACGGAGCTCCCTACCCTCAACATTTTGGTTCAAAAAAGAAGATTGCAATTATTTTTTATTTGAAAGATTTCTTTGAAAAGCCCGTAATGCAAATGCTTTCTTCTAACTATAGGCATATAAGATATAGAAAATAGTTTGTTCAAAAATTATTAATTAAATAGTTATATGCGAAAAGGTCATTTCGTCTGCATGCTTAAAGTCTTACCTGAGCTCTCTACCCTCCGTTCAAATGCTTATTCCCCTCAATTCCCATTGTACAGCTTCCTATACGGGGTGATGTAGGACTAATATGATACATAAAACAGAAGACATATAATCACATGATACCGGTCGTAACTAGATTTAAATGCAGTAGTTTCTGTGTATAGCTTTAAACATGCTTTCTGTAGAAAAATCCGGTTTTTAGAAAGTGAAAATAGCGAGCAGCTGCCCGTTGGATACATCATTTGCCCAGGTGCAAATCTAAAAGATTTTTTTTATCTTCTAGTACATGTTACAAATGTTAATAAATGACATTTTTCTGGTGTCATTTAGCTTGAATTATATCTTGTGATACTTTGAAGAGTACCAGCCTGCTCGGAAGAAACAATATTTTATTTTTGAATTCATGTATTAAGTGAATCTGTTTCTGGAGTGTGTGTATTGGGTACATCTTGGATTCAGTTTCAAATTCTGTCAGTATAGCTAGTCGATTGAAATGAATTTAAGCCCTCTGCACGTCATCCTTTAATTCTACTAGTAGCATGCACGATCTGATATTCTTTTCTACAATCCTGATATAGCCAGGTTGAGCTTTTGTTACTATTTTGGGTCCGTTGTCCATGAACTTTGCATTCAAATAAATTCTACCATATAGACCTCGATTGGTTCAATGTGAAAAAGAAACGTCATGTCTGCTTCTTATCAAATATAACTGCCAACTGGGAATTTAGTTTTAAATTGGATCTTCTCGGATCCCTAAGCCAATAAGACCAAACTTGTTACGATTGCAAAATGATGGTCCCTTTCCGAAACAGTGTCTGTTATAAGGTATAGCTAATACAAGATGACCGCCAAAGGGGGACAAAGTTAAATATTGTACCAGAAGATTTTCCACATGCCCAATTGCAGCCAAATTTGGTCAAAAAGTCAATGGATGTTCCAATTTTAAAATATTTTCTATCTTGTCTGATTGCAATCCAATATAATCGACAACAAGGAACATAATTTAATATTCGACCCTACTTCGATATGCATTCAAATATCTTCTACTCTGAAACTACTTGCCAATTTGCCAAAATTGAAATTAACAGTCCTTGTCTGGTCCCCACTTGAGATAGTATCCGGCAGATTCTCATGTCAAAGATGTTCGGCAGCCAAACTTGATCTCAATAGTCATTGGATTCGATTGGATGGCTCCTTTAAAAACTGAAGTAAGGCCCTAGTGAGATACTGAGGCTCTTGAAAGCCTCATATCGTGATATTGTGAAAAGATGACATGCTGTCGTGTTAACTCGAGTAAGGATCTTGAGTGGTCGAGTAAAAGTCGGATATAGGTCGGAAAAAATCGGGTGATGGTCGGGAAGATCTTGTATAGAAAAAAAGAAAGAATCGTGTTAGTCGAGTAATGCTCGAGTAATAATCGAGTTGATCTGGAAGCAACTTGGCATAAATCGAGAAGCGAATGAGTTTAGGTCGGGTAGAAATCGGCATGATCGGCTAAAATTTTGAAACTCGATCAAGACCGATCCCTTTTTGACCTCTTCACGACTACCTCGATCAGACCCCGATTGATTCCCGACCTGTTCTCGACATACAATACACACGACCTCTTCACGATATTTTTTGACATGTCAAAAATATTCGGGAAGACAGCTCGAGTACAGCAGAGTTAGTAATATCGCCCCGATATGGTTAGTAGACCGAACACGAGCGTTCAAGATCAGTGTCCCGATCAATAAATATTCATGAATATTCATAGATCGAGTTTGGTCGAGTTGCTTTATCGGCGGTGTAAACCTACCATTAGTTCTACCATGTGGCATTTAGTATCATTTAACTAGTCGGCATACAAGATATTGAATGGAAAACTTGAACAGTAGTACGGAAATATACGAATTCAGTGAAATTAGGGATATTATCACTTTAGTACAAAATACAGTGTTTTCTAATAAACAGAAAGCATTGGAACTTACAGATGCTAGGCGAGAATTTCCTTATTTATGTGTATTGCATTTTATTTGTGTTAAGTGTACATTAAGTGTATCATTTAAGTAAAAGTGCAACTTATTGCCGTTTTGGTTTATTGCGTAAAGTCAGACATTTATTTTCGGCGCATCTATACATATCAAATGCAATTGACATGAATTAGGACATTCTTAAGTCGTACCTATAAGCCCCAGTGGAAAGCATAATGAAAAAGGAAGACCCTCTCATAGATACAGCATTCAAATACCAGGACATACGCCAAAACTAACATTGTCATTCCATTATTCAGTCAATTTACAATATAAAATATCCTGATGCATACGTGAAGAACCTGGCAAATAAATTTCCAAAATGCTTCGTTTTCTTCACGTATTCAAAGGTTGCTCTGGCGAATTCATATAATTATCCCCGCTACAATTAATCTGGTTCTAAAATATGTAAATTATACAATTCAACTGACGACAACTACGCAAACAAGATTCCAATTGAATGATGGTTTGTTTACTTGCGTATTCAAAACTCATATATAACAGAGTTGTCAGAAGACAACATAGCTCGCCGGGGGTTCCAGTTACTTCAATGCACAATAAATTCGAAAGTAATAAAAAGCTTTCTTCACAAGAAAGTTACATATCAAATCTAAACACCCTATCACTAAACAACTTAATTCTAGAAGCAAAGTTAAAAGTTTTTAAAAAATTGCCCTCAGGGCAAGGTCAAGGTCAAAATGTCTACAAATATGGTACCATTAGAAAGCTCTCATCAAAAGAACGTCACATACCAAATATGAACACCCTACCACTAAGCAACTTAATTCTAGAAGTGAAGTTAAAGTTTTTTAAAAATTGCCCTCAGGGCAAGGTCTAGGTCAAAATGTCTACAAATATGGTACCTTTAGAAAGCTCTCCTCATAAGGAAGTTACATACCAAATAAGAACTCCCTACCACTAAAAGCCTACCTTCTAGAGGCAAGGTTAAAGTTTTTAAAAAATTGCCCTAAGGGCAAGGTCAAGGTCAAAATGTCTGCAAATATGGTACCTTTAGAAAGCTCTCCTGATAAGGAAGTTACATACCAAATATGAACTCTTTACCACTAAAAGCCTACCTTCTAGAGGCAAGGTTAAAGTTTTTTTAAAAATTGTCCTAAGGGCAAGGTCAAGGTCAAAATGTCTACAAATATGGTACCTTTAGAAAGGTCTCATCATAAGAAAGTTACATACCCAATATGAACACCCTACCACTAAAAGCCTAACTTCTAAAAGCAATGTTAAAGTTTTTTTTTTAATTGCCCCAAGGGCAAGGTCAAGGTCAAAATGTCTACAAATATGGCACCACTAGAAAGCTCTCATCATAAGGTAGTTACATACCAAATATGAACACATTACCACTAAAAGCCTACCTTCTAGAGGCAAGATTAAAGTTTTTTAAAAATTGCCATAAGGGCAGGGTCAAGGTCAAAAAGTCTACAAGTATGGTACCAAAAGAAAGCTCTCATCACAAGGATGCCACATACCAAATATCAATATCCTAGTTCTTCAGGTCTCCATTCCACAAGCCAGGTTAAAGTTTTGCTGACGCCGACGCCGACGACGCCGACGCCGGGGTGATGACAATAGCTCTCCGGACATTCGTCCCGGCGAGCTAAAACGTATGCTTGAAAAAAATCAGTCGTTTACTTTCGTATTCGTTAATTACTTATACAAAATATACGTTAAATACGCATTTGAGTATTACTACGTATATATGTATACAAGTTTCCATTTGAAAATTCTTTCGTTTACTTGTGTATTCGAAAATTATATTCTACTCGATACACCATGTGCATTCAAATGGATACAAACAGTCTGATTTCTGCATGAAAACTCAAAAGCGTATTTTA
>MJUU01055055.1:15617-56878 GCA_002080025.1 Modiolus philippinarum | reverse complement strand
ACTTTGTCAAATGTTACAGGTTTCAACAGACATAAAAATAATTTACAACAAATTTTCCTTTCTTTTCTGAAAATATAGGCATGTCGAAAAAATACTCGTATGGCCCTACCATTTGCGTATGATCCGAGACGCAAAGGGTCTGGAACAGATCATGCCAAATGTGCACTAAATTTAGCTATAAGAAGGTATTGATTGATTGAGCTAAAGCTGACAGTGACCCCCTGCTCTATGTCATCGGGGAAATTTGGAGAATAACAATTGCTTATGACATAGGCTAAAACTCCTACGCGAAGATTTAGGTGACGACCATTTGATTTTCAAGGGGGGTGGGGGTATTTGGGCGATTTTTTAAATAAATATTTTCATCTTGTTGCAAGTGACAATAAATATTCTAAGGGACCGACCATTTAACTTGAAGGGGGGGCTATGGTTTTTTTCGAAAAAAATATTCTGAAGCTGTTTTCATGTGAAAAATAATATTTTAGCTGCAGAAATGATGAAAAAAATATTCTGCAGGCGGCTTTCTGCCCAAAAAAATAATGCTTAATTTCAAAAAAAATATTTTGTTGTTACATGTTAAAAAAAAATTTCTGTCCATAAAAAAAACCATAACCCCCCCCCCCTTTCAAATTAAATGGTCAGTCCCTAATCCTACTTCTCATGAAAATAAATCATTTAATTTTGATTTGAGGAATATTGCTTTGTTTTGTTTTGTTTTTTGTTTGTTTGGTTTTTTTTTTTGGCAAATAGAAATAAATAATCTGAGGTGGCATTGGTGAAAATAAATAATTTGTTCCAGATTTTCATGTAAATAAATAAATTAGAACTGTATATATACGAGAGAAAAGTATTGGGGAGGGGCAAGGAAACATGTATAAAAATTTTGACGTCTTCTGAAATAATTACACATGCAATATCAATATTATTAGATGTTATCATTTCCATAGTCTTAAATTCTATATTGGATATCATCTTTCGCGTGCAAGTCGGGTGAATGATTCCAACTTATACATTTAGAAGGACGTTGCAAAAGGTGGAGCCGTTGTAATGTTTGTGAAAAAACAGACTCGTATTTTGCTTTTGCTAGTGCCGGTACCAAGTCCGGCTGTCCCGAGTTCCTATAGTTGTTTACGTTTGTCTTTTGTCTTATTTGTGTTTTTCCTGTGTATTATTTCCCTAGCAGATTGTCGCATGTAATTATAATTTTCAGCCATTGTAGGTGTTTCCTGTTGTCCCTTTTATTTCATATTGCATAAATGAAGTAGCATGACTTAAAATAAATTGACAAAAATACACAGTTATTCATTGGATCCTACATACAGAAAAAAAAGAGGAACACTCAACAATTTTTGTATATTGTTCAATAAATACTGCGTCATTTCTATAATTTTTCGAGCAGAACATATGGCATACACAGTTCACATTGGTCAAACAAAGAGTAGGTCTTCGTTGTTCATCACCCTCAATGTAGACAAGGGGATGTCACAATGTCAGTAAGTCGCAAAGCAATTTCTTCCATCCAACATCCAAATGGACTTTTAAATGTTTCCATTGAAACTATTAGAGTTCTAACCGAGAAAACGTGATTGTTACCAAGGGAATGAAAAACTATGAAAGCTGACATGAACTACAATTGCTATCAATTGCAAACTTCTCCACCGACATTTTCTCTATGTAGATATGCTAATTTTTTGTGCATCGAAATAAGGTTTTAGATTCAATAGGTGTTTAAAACAAAACCAGATAATGTAAGTGTTCACCTATCAAATTGACGGAATTCAAATGAATATGCATGAAATGTAATTATTTTAGGACAAACATTTTCATCAATTGGATTTCAAAAATATTTGGTTCTAATTTTGGTAAATTTCCTGCAAGTCTCAAAGACCACTTATTTTTTGGAATTCTACCTAGCAACCATACTTAAATAGCTTCTTTAATTTAGGACAAAGACTTTCATCAATTGGGTTTAAAAAATATTTGATTCCAGTTTTGGTATATTTCCTGAAGTCCCAAAAGACCTCTTATTTTTTGGAATTCTGCCTAACAACCATATATCTTTAAATTCTTTTTGTATAAAATAACGACTATCAATAGTTTTGATTTCAAAAATATTGAGAAAAATTATGCCCAGGGTGTAAAACAACTGTTTTCTGTGTCAAATAGGGAGTGCGGGGATAGCTGTCGTTCCGACAATCTCTAGTTTATACCTGTAAGCGTCCTCTTTTCATTCAAGGTGCAAATACTAAAAATTACACACCTTTTAAACACGCTAACCATAAAATAAAACAACAAAATACCGACGTTTCTTTAAATTGACAGAAATTAAAATAAAAATGACAAATCATTACAAACAGTATCAAAATTAACTGCCCATATAAAATTAACATTAAATCACCCCTATTAAGGTAATGTTTAGGTACAGGTAATGTTAATATATCAAAAACTGTACCTTAACATTATCCTGAACCGGAACAAAACGTTATCCAATGTTACTTAAAACAAGAAATTTGTTTACATTTTTCTCCACCGGGTTTAACATTATCCAACCGGGGACTAAACCAATTATACGCGAACTCTTCTTACCTAAACTATTCGCCGAGAACTCAGCTTAATAGGGGTGTAAATTTGTCAAATTGTGTTACGGGTTTGTTTGTGAAATGAAGTCAACATTAAGTTGCAGGAGATATTTCTAAATTTTAGGACACGCCTGGTAAACCAGGTGGTCTCAACAAAATGTTGAGGCGGCAAAAGGTCTACAATTTCCGGTTGAGAACATCTGTCAAGAAATGTTGACAAACGAGTTCAAGGCAAGTTCGTTTTCTCGCGATCATGCATATTTTAAGACATGTTTTGAAAATCAAAGAATGCTATTCTCTTTGTCCTGTGACTTTGTTGTCTCTGTTATCTGTATTTCTTCTACTGTTGTATCATCCAAGTGCACAATTTCAAAGGTACAGTAGACCAGGGTTTTCGATTTTGGTATAACTACAGTTGTTGAATTTGCCTCACGATTTTACTACATTCACCGTAGGTATCGTTGTCCTGCGAGAACATGATTTCTACTGCATTTTGTCCGTGATTTCTAATGCTTGTCCGTGATTTCTACTGCATTGATAAACAAAAATGACAACAGACAGACGATTTAACGAGAGCACGGTTTTAGTTATGAACAGGTGAAACTAACAACAAATTGATATTGTTTTGATACCGGTAAAAATGCATTCATGCAATATTTATATTCTATGCCATTTGCTGTTATTCCACTGTGGATTTGGCTAAAATTCATGTTGTAAACAACCCAAGCTGTTCCTGTGGTGCTCCATATGAAGATGCAATACATTTTCTTGAATGTGCCCTCTATAGAAACGAAAGGGTTAGTCTAACCAGAAAATTGAACGATATTAATATGACACTTGACATTGAAATTCTTTTATTTGGAAATGATGATTCTGACGATAAAACAAACTCAATTATATTTGAATTAGTACGTACACTAAAGGATTCCAATGATATGCCAACATCCTTCCTCTTTCTTTTATTATGTCGTAGTTGAATAGATATATAAAGTTAACTTGTTTATTTTATTATTTATCTTTAACTGAAATTAATGTTTGTATGCTATTATGTATTATTTTTACTAATTTTTCTATTCTTATTATTCCTATTTTCTATTCCTTATTATTGTTGTTTTATAAAAAAATATATTTTGATAATATTGTAGTGTAGTGTGCTTTGCTGCTTTGTATATATGTTTAAGGAGAGGACTATTTGTAAGTTGTTATAACTTGTTTTCTAATCCTTTTGCTATATTTATGCAATAAAATAATATTAAACTATTAAACTAATTCCACTGTGTAAATAATCATGAATATCTTTGCTATACTTGTGCTAAATGAGTCAAAAACAACATGCGTTATCCTCACCTATGATACAATTATTTAGCAACACTTTTCAAGCCTGAAAAAAACAGTAATTTGGTTATACTGGATACAAATTGAAAATATGAGGTCCTGGCTTTCTAACGCTCAGTCCTGGATTTCTACTGGTAGGTCCTGGCGTTCTACTGATATAATTTAGCGATTTAATGTTACATATTAAGCATTTCTGCACAATTAAAGCGAATTATAATCAAATTTGGGGAATAAATTTGTGTTTTTTGCTATCCTTAATACAAAATTATCTGATAAACCGACCAGTGACATGAAATCGTTTATCCATTTAAGAATCAATAAAGTAGCAGAGAAACCGGCACACAATACCAAAGAACATACATCTCTACAATATGTAAGGTGTTAATGAAAAATACGGGTTTGAAACACATCAAGTTATCATTTGCACTGATTTTACTGTAAATTAATGTTTTGTTTACATGATCATTGACAGCTACAACTCCAATTTATTATGAGGTCATAATCATATGTACATGTATGTTATTATTAGCTTACCTTGTCATAGCGTTTGCCATCACTTTGCGTTCGTCCTTCGTCTGTCCGGCGTAAACTTTTCATTCGAAAATATATTCTCATCTGAAACTTCTAGGCCAGGTGGAACCAAACTTTGCCGCAAAAGTCCTCAGGTGGCCCCGTCTGCGCTACATTCGAGACGACTGCCAGTAGAAACATAGTTTAACGTTTAACTCTATGGAAAAACACATTCAAAGATCTTCTGCTCTGAAACTACATAGCCAATTGGAATCAAACTTGGTCCCAATAGTCTTGGGGTCGGCTCCTGCAGAAACCTATGCTTTTGTTTTTAATTTCATTCTTAATCAAAAACGACCGCCAGTGACAAACAAAGTTCATCATTGGGCCCTTTGGGAAAATCCATTACGTGAAACCTAATTGAAACGAGACTTTGCCAAAACAGTCTTTAGGTAGCCCCTGAAGAGGTGTTTTCCTTAATCGCACTTTATCCAAAATTGCTACCAGCAGGGGACATAGTGTAACACTGGACCGTATGGGATACATGTAACACATTGCCGTTTGGAACCAAAGAAAGCGAAATTAGTTTAAGGTTTTTTTTTCTCAAGTCCGCTCCATATACAAGATTGCCACTACCTGTTCACATTGTTTAACATTGTACCCTATGGTAGGAAACATTCAACGATCCTCTGAAACTGTCCGAGCAATTTGGACCAAATTTTGACACAATTGTCCTCCTGCAAAAATGTGTTTTTTTCAAAGTTACATCTTTTTAAAGATGGCCACCAGAAGGGAATTCAATTTCACATTGGTTCCTATGGGGATTCTTTCAAAAATATTGTTTTCCGAAACTATATATCCAATAGGAACCAAACTTTTGCCAAAATAGTCACCTCCTGGTGACTTCAAGATAAAAAGCAACAATAAAAACGTCTCATTGATAACTTCTACCATGAATTTGTAGAGACTTTGTCTTATGTAGAAAAAAGAAAGGAAACGGGGAATGTGTCAAAGAGACAACGACCCAAAGGGGAGTAATAACAACTCAAAGCCACCATAAAATCTTCAATGAACGGTGAAGAAACCCCACACCCAACGACAGGTCGGAGTCGGCCCCTAAATAAAGAGTAATCAAGTTCAGCGAAATAAACATTATCCTAGACTCCTATAGACATAAAGTAAACTAACTAGAAAAAAGACGAGACACACAAAGGCCTAATAAATTTCCTGACTTAGGACAGGCGCAAACCTGCTGCGGTGGGGTTAAACTAGTTTTATTGGGCACAAACCTTCCCCATAGCCAATGTGATAAAAAAAAAACAAAAAACAAAAAACACAAAAAAAAACAATAGTAACAACAGTTAAATTCAGATAGCAACAGGACTGAGTCAATTGTGAAAAATCACACTGAAACAACGGCAGTAGAATACCGAAGGAACAAGGGAAGCGATGACTACAAAAATCGAAGTCCAAAGACATGGCAGAAACGGTAACAGATAAAAACAAAGACAAAACAAGGACGTGAGACANGGTGACGGTCATAGAATTTCTGAAGGGATGAAAGTAACAAAGGCTGAACAAATCCCTGACTAAGCAGCTTTTGGGACAGTGTTTTTGCTCTAACTAAAAAGTCACTGTATAAACTGCATGCCCAATCAACTGTGAAATGTACACTCCATAGGCTGGAGAGGCAGGTATATTGCTGCTCAGAAAGGGAAAGTTCACAATTGGGAAGTTAAAATCATCACGTTTGTCATACAGCTTAGATTTCAAACGTCCCTTTTCGTCAATGTAAATTAAAAGATCTAAATACGAAGCTGAAGTAGGTGTATCGGTAGTCTCTTTAATTTCAAGCTCATTGGGATAGATCTGGTGTAAATACTCCTTGAATTTTGGATTATTAAGAGAAAGTACATCGTCTATGTAGCGGAAGCTGAAATTGAAGGACTGGGCTTGATGTTTTTGTTTTTTTCTGTGTAAGCCCTTGTAAAAACTTCGCCTCATATGAAAAAAGGAAGAGATCAGCTAAAAGTGGCGCGCAGTTAGTTCCCATGGGAATCCCGATTGTCTGTTGAAAAACACGGCCTCCAAATTCGACAAAAATATTATCTATTAAAAATTCCAACATCTTGATTACGTCATTCTCAGTGTACTTCTTGTTTGACTCAGTGTGGTTCTTTACAAAATATACTGAAAGAACTAAATATGCTGACATAAACATGAAATCACAAAAGACTACTAGCAATAAACTGACATGCAAGCTCCAGACCCATTAACTAATGTGCCTGTACTCCATATCCTTTCATTGTTTTTGGGTAACCCCCTGTAAAAAGTGTTTAAAAGATCAAACTTTTTCCGCGATGGTCACCTGAAAGGAACCCCAAAGTTTAACATTTGACCCAATTGAAACAGATCTTGTTCTCTGACAAAACAAAAACAAATTGGAACTAGTAAACAATGAAAGGATACGGAGTAAATGCACATGAGACAAAGTCCTTACAAATACAAGGTAGAACCAAGCAAAGGAGCACTGCTTTTATTGCTGTTCTTGATCTTGAAGTCACCGAGGCCTTCAACAATTAGCTCTTCTTATCCCTCATAGTAAGTTCAAGTCAGCACTTCTTTGCTAATTATCGATCAATGCTACATCAATGTCTTTTCTGGTCATGGATGCGGGATAGTCGACAAACCTAAACTAAACAAGCAAAGTGTTCTTACCATCACTGTCATCCGTTGTCGGACAAAGCATCAGTGTATTAAGTTTGTGCACGATTACAACATATAGTCAAACATATTCTTTAAGATAGACTGTTTATGTTAGAAAGGATACAGGCGTGCTATACAAGTTCTGGATAGCCTATTGTTTTTGAATACAATTTATATTCTCTCATGTGATCAAGATATGCATTTCCGAAATAGGAGACCAAACCTACCGCTGCTACCACTGCAATGAAGAGTCGTCGTTTCCGTTTATCATCATCGGTCATTCAATCATAATCATACTGAAAGATTTTTGTCTATCAAAATTATCAAAAGTAGTGGATAGGAAATATGGATTTCAACATATAATACCAGAAATGAAAAAAAAGTGCACCAAGAATTTGGATTTTATCAATTTTAAATGCTTCCTTAAGTTCTGGATTTTAAGATTTAGAAAATCTGGGATGAGACCCCATTATTAAAGTACCAAATGATGTAGCCTGGTAGAACCTGACCCAACCTCTCATGGGTCAGGATCCCAGGCTACTTATGATGTAGATGTAGCATGAATTAGTGATCTTCAATATTTTCATGAATATTTGATGCTTCATTTCCATAAAAATGTAAAGTATCATAAAGAAATAAAGGCAATCTGAAAAATGTTCCCTATTAGATATTGTGAAATTTGAAAAAAAAAGAAACCAATGAGGAGCAGCTTGTTTAATGCTTGAAAAAATATTGCGGATTTAGATCCAATAATTATGTAGAACGTGAATTTTTCAATTGACAAATAAGGAAAAGATACGATCTAAAATGAATGCATCATTTAAAGACTTCATAAAAGTATATAATGTAATGTAATATGCCACTTATATTATACTTGGTTTGTGCTTCAGTGCCCAATTATAAGGCATGGACCATTTGATTTTCGGTAGGGGGACTGTGATTTTTCAAAAGAAAGAAAATTCTGGCCCGTTAGGGTTAGGGTTATTTTAACAACATTTTTTTCAACAAAAAAATCACTGAATAGCACCTGGATTTAATAAAGAATTCTGGCTCTCACCATGTCCGTTATGAAAAAAGCCAGTGCCCAACAAATTTTCCTGACATAGTGTATATGGGCAAAAATAATATTGTCCACGATGGGGGGGGGGGGATTCCAGGCTCGGGTTAAAATTCCCAGGTCTCCCCTTGAAAATCAAATGTTTCGTGCTAAAACCTACCCCACGGTCGAACGCTAAGTTGATTGATGAGACTCGATTGGAGTGACATTTTCACATACATATGTATCTTGGATCCTAGTTATCCTAATCCATTCGTCGTAAAATCTCCTCTGCATCCCCTTGAAAAGCCCGAATTGCACTTTGTCACAGAAGTACTTTATAACAGCGTCACATATATTCTTTTCCCAGTCAATAGAACAGGGGGCAGTCCATCCTTTGACCTTATTGTGAATTTATTTAAATTTATCCACTTTGATTAATGGGTGTGTTTGGAGGAAAATTTGTCACAAAGGTATAAAAATATCTAATATTCAATTGGGATAATTTTTTTCCATTCCCCATATATATAGTTGGTCGACAGAGAACATAGTTAAGAATATAAGCCTGTGCTTGAGTGATAAGATATCTTCTATAAATATTGATAAAAAGATATTTCGTATGCTTATAAGATAACTTATAAATGATATTAGATATCTACTTTTCAGCTTGAATATAATTATTGCTTGCAATATGAATGTCAAGCTATTGCTGTTTGCAATAGATTGAGATAATAAACTTGCACATGTATTGTTAAGGGCTAATTACATGTAACAGACACACAGTGAAAGAGATTAAATGGACTGGGTAACTGACACTAATTGGTTCTGAGTTTGTATGATATGAAAGTTGGAAAAAAATATTTTGAAAAAATCATTATATTGGAAAGTAAAACATTAGTTTTGACGTATACTGCATGCAGTGTTATCAAAACATACATATAAATCGCATTTTTGCATCAGAAATGGCAATTTGTCCTTGTTTCTTTCAATTGGTTAAACGACAGAAATCGTGGACAATGCGATAGAAATCATAACATAGGGACATACGCATGCAGTTATAAGCCCGGACTACATATAGTTTGAAAAAATACACATTTTATTCCAATAATTGATTTTTGTACCATTATTTGATAATTAGTTCTATGACAATTCACCTTATAATACTTTGAAAGATCTACATATCGCGCAATATGCTTTTTCAACACAAATCAAATCGTAGGAAATCAAGGACTCAGCAGTAGAAATCAGGACCAAATTGCACTAGAAATCATGTTGTCGCAGGACAACGATACCTACGGTGACATTCACATTTCTTTAATAGATGATATATATGTTTATAACTTAATACCGAAGTTACTGTAAATTTAGGTTCTGCAGATGAGAATATACATGGGACACCTTAAACATGTAAGTGATGTTTTCGGGAACTTGGAGTTTTTTTTGATATCGAGTTCAACGCTTTGATTATACTCTTAAATATGCTCCAATGATAAATCCCAAGAATAGGTAAATCTTGTTTTTAGACTCCTCTGTTTTCTGATTACGTTCGCTTTATTTCAACATTTTTTTTTAAATTGTCGCGAACAAAAGACTTTACACTCTGAATACTGTTTCTTTATACCAAAATCTATATTTCTTTATGAAACATCACGAAGCAAACAAATAAATAAAAAGTCCATTGTGAAGCAGGTGTTGTTATCTTATAATGTCTGTTCTCTGTGAAGTTACTTCATTGTTAGAGGATATAAAGAAACAACGACCACAAAAAATAAACCAGCGGATAAACCGGCATGACACATCAATAATCTGTACATGACAAAAGACTTTTGATAACCAGTATAAACTGAATTAAACTGGTCCTATATTTTACCAAGAAACAACGATGTGGAAGATAATGAAAATATTTGAAGCCAACACAGAATAACAGTGCAAACACGATCGAAGACTGATAACAAACATGTTCTTTTTGTATCTAACAAAGATAGTTTTACAGTTATATATTTATACCAGTGATCAAACATGATGTATTGAAGCATTAGAAAATGTATTATACTGAAATTCTAGTTTCATAAGTTTGTGTAACTTATAATAAAAGGACATGTTCATATGAACCACAGGAATGGGAAGTGGCGTGTTGGCCGGGAAGGGGAGGGGGAAGCGGTAATAAACCAGTCCCAAAATTGCAAGATCTTTCATGATGGTCAAAATTGGTATTTTAAGCATCAGATATTATGGCACATCTTTCCCTTCATGAAAAATAGACTTCATATCATCATTGTCGTTTTTTTAAAGTAGTGTATACTTTTGATGGATACTGGACATATGGTCAATTCAATTTAGCCCTCGATTATAACGGGTAATTTATGAAAGGTCAACTGACAATCGCTGTAATATTATATGTTTCCCATTTAAGGTTGTCTTGGGACAAATCCTTGACATAAGCCTGTCTTAGAACAAAATTTTTATACACTGTTTCACAAAGTTGTCGAGAAAGCGCGTTCTTAGATAGATATTTCAGTGTAAGAGCAAAATAATGACAACGGTATCTGGCAAGGCGTGTGGAAAATAATAGTCAAAAGTGACGATGGATGGTATATTTCACTAAAGCAATAATAAATTAATAAAGATATGTACATGTTTATTTTTTTATTTGTATTCAGTCTCTTGCAAAATTACTCGAAGGGTAACGAAATGCCTGGTAATTTCTTATTCCTTTAGAAACGCTTGGATATTAAACTTGCTTCGGTCACTTATTTGCTGTTAAACCGTTCAATGAATTGAAGTTCATAAATTTTAATGAATTTGTGGGTTCTGCAATATAAAGCAGGATTTTTTTAGAAGACGGATATAATTAGATTTTATCAGAACATGGTCTGTCGCTGTTTAGTTTCAATAAGTTTTAGAAAAGTTTTAGGAGGGTTTTAATGATACTAGGGGTCCCTCCAGTACATTGAAACCCTACCGCTATCTAGACCAATCCATGTACTGTTGATTTATATACCCCTTTCAAAAATTAGAATATGAAGATTGACAAATCAGGGAATTTGTATAACTAGGAGGGAATAGAAATGCGGTATACTTCAAAGACAAAATCTATCATGCATCTCTGTCTCGGGCGATATGATAATCACCCCCCTTACTGTGTCATCATTGAAGATAATTAATAGCTGTTATCGTAATGCGAATATTTGGGTCCTTTCGATTTTATTTTACATTGCACAGTAAGTCACATGATCAGATTGTAAACAAGCACGCGTCTTATTATATGTATTTTTGTATTAAGCCCCTCGTGGGTCCATTCCATATTGGACAATAAAACATTCTTCTTCTTCTTCTTCTACTCGGCCGATACCGTACCTCCTTCTAACCTATTCTGTGGACAAACTAATTAGTTTTGATATTAATTACATATTGTAGGAAGAATGTTGTCATATATCAGACGATACTAACAGCAAGCTTAAGGCTATCATTCGGTTACGCCGATAAAAATGATCATGAGGGAATTGTTAAGCCTTGAGAGACCGCATCATGAGGGATTAAATTGACAATTATTTTGAAAGAAACTTGATATGAGCGAACTTACTAGGAAAAAGAAATGTGCTTGTCAGATTGATTATTATTGCTGCGGTAAAGGAACCAGCAAAACTTTTGTTGTAGTGAAGTCAAGATTAACAGTCCAAGCTTACACAATGTGTTATATTCATCGATGTGAAATGTCTACATTGTAGTTATATCAGACGTGAAAACCTGACAAATGTATATGTATACAATGTTGTCTTTGCCCGATGGCAAGTCAATGCAAGGTAGAAAGCTTGGAATGTAAATCTAAATCAAGGTAAACTAAAACTTTTGCCACTTCCTTGACCGCAGTAATATCAGACAATCGTTTTAAACAAAAAATATATATAAAAGGTAGGGCATGTTGCTCCTGAGAATTACAGAAGGCGACGTTGAACTCTACTGACTTATTAAAGATTCGTAGAATAGTTTTTGCTCTTTTTTGGAAAATGCCTTTGCTAAGTGCTCAAGTTTCTGATACAACGCATATTCTTTTTATAATGCTTAAAAATTATGGGTTTGCATTTTGTACTAGGTAAACGATATATACACATATACATTTGTATATGATTTTGTGCATTTTCATCCAAAAATGATCGTGAGGGATGTGTTTATGCCCCCGAATCGTGAAGGATTTAGCTTAACTAGTTGTAAGTTCGGCAATGTTACGATGCTACTTGGCAACATGCACATTGGATATGGTAAGATGCGCGTATTTTCGAAAGTTAAGTAGCGTTTATCATTACATTGTTCTTTTTACCACTGGAAGCATGTGGATATGTATATTCAATGTTAATTCAAATTGTGAGATTCCCTAATTTATGTCGTTTTTGTCCGCGGTATCATAAAAAAATATAGATAATAGTGTTGCACACAGCTCTATAGAATATGAAGGATAATGTGTTGGTAAGGTGAGATGCAAAGGTAGAATATATGATTCCGAATGCCAACAGTGATGAAAATCATCTTTTTAAACCTGTTAACATCGGAAAATCCAGCAAGGTCTTCAGCTGGATTTGAAGCCCTGCTTATTGTCATCTATGGCAACATCGCCTGCACCATGTCCAGCGCCCTAGACCACTCGGCCACCTAGGCTATATAAAATATAGCTTTCGGTAACATGGTTATTCCTCCTCGCAGGAAATCTAGAGTTGTAACATAGTACACGATGAACATTAGGTGGGTAGGAAATAGATAGAAGAAGGATAAGGTTGCAACAGGTAAGATACATTAGGTATGTAGATAATAGTGTTGCACACAGCTCTATAGAATATGATTGATAATGTGTTAGTAAGGTGAGATGCAAAGGTAGAATACATGATTCCGAATGCCAACAGCGATGAAAATCATCTTTTTAAACATGTTAACATCGGAAAATCCATTAAGGTCTTCGGCTGGATTTGAACCCCTGCTTGTTGTCATCTATGGCAACACCTCCAGCACTATGTCCAGCGCCCTGGCCACTCGGCCACCTAGGCTATATAAAAATGTAGCTTTCGGTAACCGGGTCACTCCTCCTCGAAGGAACATCCGATGTAATGTTCGTGTTTATTCAGTTGTGTTCTGTGCTTTGCCTAAACTGGAAATATTTTCAATGTGCATTTATTCCATACTCTTCAGTCACTCTGTTTTATAATTATCCGGTGAAAATAATTTGAAAATAAAACACTAAAAGAAAGATAATTCCAAGTGCAATTTTATTGTAAACAGTATGAACTTGTTGATCACTATGGGATATCCGTGTTACAGATGTGCATAGACCTCCTCATTTGACAGTTTGGTTTGTTACTTCTACATTAACCCAATTTGACTTTTACATATGTGTAACACGGTGTATGTCTTATAAGAAACAGGAAATGCTTACTTATTTGTAAAATAGAAATTTATCTTGATATGGGGATCATGGATAATCTTCCAATAGCCTTAGAAAGTAAGTCTGTCTATAGGCAGTATTAAATTTCATGATCCTGGTCTTAAACTTAGTTTTTGTTTGGGTACCCGTTTTTGTACATATACTTGTGTCTTTATTTTTCTCTTGTTGTGTTAAAATTGTTGTCTTTGCTGTATTGAATTTGCTATATATATTTAGACGTATCTCTTGGACTGGCTATTTGGTTGCTCATTAATTCATAGCAGGTACCCTTTCTGTTGCTTTGAGCATTTAAAAAAATGAAAGCTGATTTCAAGTGACTGATTTTTTTAATTATAACACAAAAAGGGAGTTTTACACTATGTTCTATTCCAACCATTAGCATCATTTGAAAGACCTAATTCATATGATATTTAAAACGCGAAAACCAAGCTGAGGGCAAATATTCAGTGGTTTTCGGTAGGGTAAAGTATCCCGACTGGGTATCGTGCCAGTATCGGAAATTGATTTTTTATAGGAAATTCCCCAGTGATTGGGTATCATCAACATGTCAGCATGGTTTGAGGTACACAATTCGAAAGCCAAAGAACCGTCTAAGGATCGAGCAATTCAATAGGGAGTTATTACTCCTAAGCTAGGACATTTTCCAATAATTTCAATAACGGGAAATTCTTATCTTAAAATCGAGACAATACAAATCATAGCCATCCGCCATGATAGAGGCATTGATTGATTGATTGAATATTGTTTAACGTCTACTGAGCATTATTTTAGTATATCAAGACGAGAACCAAATTATTAATAAATAATTACTTTGTGGTATGGAAAGGGTCATGGGTCGGGAAATTCTGACTGCCACTGGAAAAGTAGGGTGAAATCGAAAGGGGCGGGGAATTAAGCCTAGTAGCCGATCACCTACGGACCACTCAAAAAGAGTTTGCTACAAAGGTTCTTTAACGTGCAGGAAGCGTTGCATTTCTTCCGACACGATGACCTGAGTTTACATCCAATCCGAAAGATGGGTTGTGAATTTATTCATCCCGCACAACCACGGACTGGGTCCTATTTCTATATTCCGGGGTTCCCTCGGGGTCAGCCCCGTTTAGAAGGGTCGTACCCCGCAGGCCGGAGATACTAGGTCCTATTTCTATACCCTGGAGTTCCCTCGGGAATTAGAGGCATCGACATAGTGGTAGTATTAAAGATACCGATTAAGTGCCCTGCAGATGGCCATTTCGGAAATAATTCCTCGTCCGGAGAGCAGTGCCAGAGGTTATAAAAATTTGGTGATTGACAGATTCATCACGTGGATAGAAGAAGTCACATGTTGCATTGCAGTCGGCAATGATTAATATGCAGATAAAACCGAATATGTAAGTTACCATGGTGACATATAAATTCATATCACACTTGTCGTTTTTTTTGAGTTCGTTCTTCCGTGTTTTTGGTTCTATTTTCTTGAAGTTAAGTTCTTTTTCCTTGCCAATTTTGTTACACTTAGTTTGCCATACATATGAAGACCTATATATATATATATTTATTTGGAAACTAACCCTTTACATCGAGGGCAACCATGCATCGTCAGGGGTCCGATGGCTGTGTCCAAAAACTATTATTTCCAATTAATTGACAATAATACAAATGTAAAACATTACATAACAGTTCATATAAAGACGTAAGTTGTTGTATAGATTTGTTGTGTTATATTCTGTAAATAACAAACTGTTGCGCAATGGCTACAATTAAAATATCTAGGTGTGGTGAGCCACGATTAAAAGGTAAAAATATATCGACAACAGAAATAATAATGATAAAACACCATAAAAAGCTTAAAAAGTAAAAAGAAGGGGCCAAACGTTTCGGTCACCAAGACCTTCATCAGTGGTATACAGGGACAAGGAAAATAATGAGTATATAGACGCGTCCAACACAAATGGCAAATAAAACCTTGTCCCTGTATACCACTGATGAAGGTCTTGGTGACCGAAACGTTTGGCCCCTTCTTTTTACTTTTTAAGCTTTTTATGGTATTTTATCATTATAATTTCTGTTTTCGACAAATTTTTACCTTTTAATCGTGGCTCACCACACCTAGATATTTAAAAATTTATTTTAATTCGTTTGAATGTTCTAAAACATTTTCCCTTACTTGAAATATCCTGTTTAGGTTCTGGTTCCTGTTCCGCTTTTTATTTCAAATATAAGATGCTTCTTCGAACGTCATTATTATTTAGAGTCAGGATTTCAAACTTCATCATATTACATTTATAAACTTACATCCAGAAACCTTTTTTATAAACTTAGCAAGTGGATTATACTCCCTCACGATCATCCTTTACGATCTTAAAAAGGTGTAACGTAATCTCTCACGATCTGAAATTGCCATTTTTTAAGAATTATCTTTTTTTGCATGTATTTTGGAAATATGTATTGGGATACAATTTTGCACACAATATTGTAGTTATAATTACTGGATGAAACAACGGCAGTAGAATATCGAAGGAACAAGGGAAGCGAAGACTACAAAAATCGAAATCCGAAGACATGGCAAAAACGGCGACAGAGAAAAACAAAGACAAAACAAGGACGTGAGACAGCTACAAGCACGGAAATAAAAAGACGACATTAAAAACTAAGGCACTCATAGTGTGAACTCCCATGAAAACCGGGAGTGACATCAGGTGCTCCGGAAGGGTAAGCATGTCCTGCTCCGCTAGCGGCACCCGTCACACTATCAGTGAGTCAATCCAGGGTTGAGTCAAAACTTACAAATAAATATCAACCAAATCGTTACAGTCTTGCAAAAATATGCCTTTGTTTACATTTTGTAGTCCTTGAAAATGTTGATGACAATCTCGCCTTTTGAAAATGTTTAAAAAGTGAAGACTTTCAAACCTTGACTTCGATGCACTTCTATTGACTATAAGTTAAACCATTTTGACATAAATATTTTTGGGAATTACTGGCCCTAATAGATAAATATTTTGAAATGAAATGTGACCTTGTAAGATTTCTCTCAATAAAAATCCTTCACGATGGTGTCATCACATCCCCCACGATCTCCTCTCAAAGCTTAACCGCCGTTACAAACCTCTCACGATCATTTCTATCCGCGTATGGTTGGCCATTAGGGTCAAAACATGTAAAAGTTTACGCGTATCGACCATATTTACGTCTAAACTTAAAGGTTACGTGTGAACTCAAAATATTACGCGTATATAAAATAGCCAGTCACAAGACTCACTCTTTTTACGCGTAAATGTCTGATCCAATCAGAAGAAATGTTATCAATACGCGTAAATATAATTTTATTACGCGTAAAAAAAACTACGCGTAAAAAATGTAAACACGCGTAATTGGTTTGACAAATGCGCGTAATCCACATATTATACGCGTAAAAAAGAAGAAATTATGCGTAATCATGTAGCCAATCATATTTCGTTTAACAAACAGAAATTTGCTTTCTTTCCAAAATGGCGAGACGAATACAAAAATTGATGAAAGGTTACATGCAAACAATACAGCAAAAGTTTACGCGTATCGACCATATTTACGTCTAAACTTAAAGGTTACGTGTGAACTCAAAATATTACGCGTATATAAAATAGCCAGTCACAAGACTCACTCTTTTTACGCGTAAATGTCTGATCCAATCAGAAGAAATATTATCAATACGCGTAAATATAATTTTATTACGCGTAAAAAAAAACTACGCGTAAAAAATGTAAACACGCCTAATTGGTTTGACAAATGCGCGTAATCCACATTTTATACGCGTAAAAAAGAAGAAATTACGCGTAATCATGTAGCCAATCATATTTCGTTTAACAAACAGAAATTTGCTTTCTTTCCAAAATGGCGAGACGAATACAAAGAATTGATGAAAGGTTACATGCAAACAATACAGCAACAGTATTTCTAAGACGCATTAAAGCTGTAGTTAATGACTGTGTCAGGCTAGCTACAACTGATAACTGTCCTCCTGATACGAAGATTTACTGTACTACCAGGTTAGTATTAAGATATTGTGAAATTTCGTTGCTATATATCAGTAAATACTATAATACCGGAGATGACCATATGAACATTTAAACAACTCATTTCTCTCGAACTCAGATCATATCAGAATATCTGGAAACCCATAAACTAAAATTTGAGGGGGGGGGGGTTCGGAGGGAGCCTCATTCCGCCTCCCGACTTTATTTTTTTCTTAATCTCGAAATTCCAAACTACAAAGAAACTTAAGGACTGATGAAATCCCGATTCCCGGTGAATTAATTCCCAAAAATCCCGGGCTTAAATCATTAAAATCCGGAAATCCCGAGCTTATAAACATCTAAATCATTGTTTCATAGCTTGAGTAATCATGGTAATAAAGTTGCTGAGATAACATCTGATATGAAATAAAATTCTATATCTAATTTGTTTAATCCGGTGTTGATGTTTTTTTTTTCTATTCTAATTATCTGTTCAATTGTTTACAGTATTGAGAGTATAAGATTTGGTTATTTCCATGTTTCTCTCCTTTTATATAATTAAAAGAAAATCAAATTTTGGTCCTTAAGTATGATCAACTTTTTTTCACAGATTAGAATCATTGGAGAGGAACATTTTGCGTTCAAGAGGTAATATCTTGAATGAAGATTTTGTGGACAATATTTTAAGTTACATACGGCAGTTATTGGAGGAATTTAGAAAAGAGAATGGAAATACTACCGGTAAGTTAAAATTATGATGTTTTCTGAATTGGTTTAGAATAAATATTATGTAGGTAATTAATGGATTTTCACACAAGCCGTGAAATTATTTGACCCGCTTTGCTCGCCAGACTATTTATCACCATTTACACTACACTATACTGGACTAATTTGTTGAGCAATGACTTATCGGACAAAATTGAAAATGCAATAATGCAATAATGCCCTTCAGACATTTTTGAAGTTATGAAAAAGTGTCCAAAACCAGTCCATGTTAAGATATATTATTGTGTCCATAGCTGTTGAGATTTGTCCTTTTCAATGGACACGATTTCACAGTCTTTATTTTGTATGACTGTTCTCCGGTCACTATCAATAACATGAGAGTTCCTATCTCAAAAGTCCCGTTTTATACCAAATAAAACTGGAATTTTATTTACAATAGATATTTAAAAATACCCCATCCAGTGCAAAATTCACCACCACGTCTATGACAATTAAAAATGTACGAAATGGCCGATTTATTAATATCAACAAATAATTATAATTCATTTGTTAATATTTATAAATGAATGTTAAATATTAGCAATTGAATAATAGATATTAACAAATTAATTAAAAAATATTAATTGATTTATAAATATCAATAAATCAATTGATAAATATTAACACTTGATTTATTTATATTAATAGTTCATTTCTTAATAATAGCATTTCAATCATTCCTTTTCCATTTAGAAATATTTATGAATGAATTATAAATATTAAAAGTTAAATTATAGACATTAATAAATGAATTTTTAGTATTATCAATTAATTGTTAATATCACCAAATAATTGTTAACAGGATCAAATAGCTGTTCATATGAACGATTAATTGTTGATACATGTATTTATAAATGATTGTTAAAATCATTAATCGGGTATTTTTGTCCACTTGGCTTGCCATAAACGTCCGCTTTTAAAAAACGTAAAAAAAAATAAACTTCAAAACAATTCTCCTGAATATGTCCAATCGGCTAGAATTCTGCCGTAGTACGGTGTTTCCGATTTTTTTATCATATTTTATATTTTATATTTCTTAAAGGGTCAAGTGGATACCGGGCGGAAAGAAATGATTTTACAAATGGAGCACCTCGATTTGCTATAACCGAAGAACAGCTAAGGTTTTTCATCAGAATTGGATTTAATACCCCACAAATGGCAGATATTTTAGGTGTTTCAATAAAGACAGTAAAAAGAAGATTGAAGTAAGTTATTTTTGTCTTCGCTTTCCTATCCATAGTTTTTGTTTAAACAATAGTACAAAATGATAGCGAAAATATCTTGGAATAATGAACAAAAACGTTATTCAAAAGAATCCACATGAATCCAGAACCCAGGAACTTCGAAACATACGCCCCTCTCACAGAAAACCAAAACCAAAACAAAACAAACATGATCCATGCATCCAGGCAGTCAAATAAAACTCCATGTTAAAGGGTCTTATCTTCAAACTATGTAAAGGATCCTTTGTTATAGGGTCAAGTATACAACAAATCTTGATACTCACCACACCCATGGATGAGGGACAATAAGACAAAAATGTGCCTTAGTTTATTTCCGACTTGCTAAATGATTTCAGATGAGACGATCTTGGAATGTGCTCAAACGTTGATCTATGTTCCCACTGGTTGGCATCGGACTGCTTAGGCATCTGTTTTGAATAGGAATATCTAAGGTTCATTGTGAAAAAGTTTGGGTTTATTAACCCAATAATTGTTTAGGAGGAAATGTTCTTTGAGTGTGATATCCATAGGGTGTAATGGTAAAGTAATTTCGCTTGCCATCATGGGTGAAAGATCGATGCAACAATAATTTGGTCAGGACTGTATTGTACGATTCATGTCAAGTTTGGTTTAAATCAGTTCTGCAGTTCTCCAGAAGAAGGTCTTTGTATGACCATTGTATCGATTCCCATAGATGCCAGTGTTCTAACTTCCCTGTTGCTGGCTATATTGAATGACAGATTGGCACAAAAGTAATGCAACTTTAGTATGATTGCACAAAAGTAATGCAAGTTTAGTATGATTGCCAAGTTTTGATTTATTCATTAAATGGTTCTCTATATGATCTGTGTATGCTTTTCCCTCTGGGTCCAATGTAGACTAAGTTCCCCGCATGTTGGATGTCGAATCTTCACAAAAATAACAATAATACTAAGTCAGCACCTCATAGGTGCACCTCTTTTATGCCAATCACCTCATCCATGCCAAGTTTAATTTAAAATTTATTAAGAGCTTGTTTATAAAGATCCGTGTATGCATATCCGATGGGGATGATTGTTTTACTTTCTTACCTGCCAAGGGCAATGCTTAAAGACATGTAACGACACTTGGTCAACACCAATATACATTTTTATAGTATCTCTCACGTAAGTTTGGCCCATGAAAAATACCATTGGGGTGCTAGCCAAGTTTTATCCGTTCAGTTGTTCTTAAAAAAATATTTAAAGAAAAGTTTTAAGACGGACTTACAAACAAACAGACGACCAAAGGTGATGCAAAAACTCACCCTGGGTATGGCAAAGCGAAAATTAACAAAAAATAAACAAACACAAAAATGAAAAAAACAAACAACAATATGGAGTCATCTCGGGTCTGAAAGAGCCACGTATGTTCTCTGAGTAAAAAGGAATAGCAAGAAAAAATACGAGGCATCGTATAAAAACTTTCAATTCCTTATGCATGTTTATGGTAGTTGGGGTGTCAAAAACTGAGCATCTTTTTTTTGCACATCTAAGAAAAAATTCAATAATTCAATGAGAATGCTGGCTAAATGATTTTGTATGTCTTTAACACAATAATTTAAATTAAAATGAACAATAAGTATCATTTTTGTTCGAATAATATTACATATTTGCCATAAAATCAAAAAGTTTTATGAAAGGGAGATATGTAAAAAAAATTTTAAGTTTGTTTAAGAAATAAGGTAGTTGATTCTAATTCTTTTTTGAATTGGTCAAAAGCATTTTTAACAAAACACATTTATTTTAATTTTTCCAAAAAATGTTGTCTTTTTTATTTTGGGGTCCCAAATTACTTTAATTAAGTTATCTCCCCTTTGTTGAAAAAAACTACCAAATTCTTCATGTTTCCTGAAATAACTTTTTCGAAAGGTCCGTGACATATCTTTTTTATGTTTTTAAATTGAAGATCCATATCGTAACAGTAAATATATAAAGTGCGGAAAAAAATTGTATGTCTGCTTATAGAAAAAATATGCATTTGAATTGTGTTATAGGGCTATTCCCATATAATTCTATTGGAAATGTAGTGCCAAAACACCAAATTTGACCAATCTTTAAAACTCTGTATCTTTTTTGACATATCCGTGACCCCCAAATTTTTTTTGCATATTTTTATAGCATATTGCTCAAAAGTTTCATTGTACAAATATTTCAAAAGATCTTATGTCAGAAACCAAGACACCCAAACTACCTTAAAATTAAGTATACACAAATGGCTGTCTTTGCGCATTTTGAAGATGTTACTTCAGACAAAATTTGATTAATAGCATGTTTCAAAGTACCATGAATAAAATATTTTACTAGCAGTTTCAACTATTTTGGCACATACCATATCAACAAAGAAGAGCCGTTGTACCATGGATTTTCTGTAATTTTTATGGGAAGTATAGTGTACATTCTAGTTATAGGTGATAGGCAAATATTGCATATTTAAATGCATTGACCTGTTCAAACCTTTTCGCAAAGATACCATAAAACCTTCGACCGTTTCCTTTACAGTTACAGTTGTTCTTAATTATTCAAGGTAACATATATTTTTATGATTATTTCAAGTTGGTTTTAGATTATTTTAAATAGGATTGCCAACTTATTTCCTTGTAGATAACATTTTATTTTCATTCAGCCCGCTTTGGTATGATTTAGAAAGTGGACAAATATACATTTTTAAAAATGTATAAGCAAGTTTCCATGGTACCCAAACACCAATGAAAATTAAATGAAGTTCATTTACACACCACAATGGAAGAGTAGGATCGTACACCGATCATTCGGTAAATCCGAGACCATGCTCACTACAACCCTTATATAATTCGCATACATAGAAAGACTTACCGTTCACGTACACTCTATTTGCAATCAAAAGTTTCTCATTTCTTTTTATTTCACAGATGCTTTGGTATAAGGCTTCGTGATACATATACAGATATCAGCCAGACCGATCTTGATGAAACCATAAGGCAAATTTTAGGAAATAACCAAAGAGTAGGTCCCAGTTCAGTTAAAGCACGCCTTCTCGGCCAAAATATAAAGGTATGTAGACGTTACATTTAATTTCCCCTGTATGCAACACTTATTACCTTAACACTCAGGTGTAATAGGATTTTACTCAAGGTCATATTGAAAATCGGGATATCTTTCACGAGTGTAAAAAGATTCGTCTTTTCTCAAGTTGAGCGTAGCGAAACGAGAGGAAAAGACATGTAATTTCTTATACAAAACATCTGCACAAAAATATCAGAATCTAGGATTAATTATTGTTTTTATTATATAGATCTTCTTCTCTTAATTTTAATGGTTTATTTTAAGATTCATTGCATGAACTACGTTTTCGATGTTAATCCGCTGAGACGTTTACTGAACAACGACGTTGACAACGTCTATTGTGACGTCACTTCCTAGAGTGAAATTATGGAAAATAATTTCACAGTTAATTATCACTTTTCTTTCACTGAGAAATTTCAATCTTTCACCGCAATCTATATAATAATTAACTTTTCACATAAAACAAATATTTGGGCCGATCCTTAACACTCAAAGGAATCATTACCAAATCGGCCCGATCGGCCGTATGGCACAAAGTAAGTTAACTGCGTGTAGTTATGTTATTTCTTCGGAGTCAAATGCGGGGTTGGTTTTGAGGACGAAGTGCAGGATGTATTGTAGGATGTAAGTAGTTTTTTATACGACCGCAAAAATTTTGTGGTAGTATAATGGTATTGCGTTGGCGTCGGTGTCGTCCGCGTGGGCGTCGTCGGCGTCTGTGGACAGCATATCTTTGGTTCTAGTGGATAAATCATTATCAAATTTTAGTATGATGTTTCTTGGCACACGCGTAAACTGATGTTTCAGTTTCAGTTTTTGGCCCCACCCGTTTTAGAAAAAAGGGGTCGCAATTGGGTGTTTTCGCATATTTGTCTGTAGAATCTTTATTATTAATCGGATTTTGATGGAGTTTCTTTCAGTGTGCTCCTGAGGAAACTATTCCATTGGATTTCACGTAGCATGTACCGTTCCCGATATAAATGGGGCTCAAAAGGGGCGAATCCAAAAAAAAAATAATAATTTTTTGTCCGATTTTGATCCAGTTTTTTTCAATGGATTCTTTCTTATAAATTAACATAGCGCTCTATTATTAGATTTTTGGTAACTTGTTTCCTATAAGGGGCTGAACCGGGCCAACTTTGCAAATTTTCAGATTTCCATAATTTTTTTTTTTTCATCGGATTTCGATGGGATTTTTTTCTTTGGATTCCTCTTGATATAAGCTTTCGGTAGTATGCAAAATAGATTTGGCGTAGCTCTTACCGTTTCCTAGCTAAAAGGGGTCAAATAGGAACCATAAGGAGTCATAAGGGGCAATTTTCATTTTCCCTAGTTTGTGTCCAGCTAATTACTGGGCCAATTTCCTTATTGTGTCAATATATTTATTGTGTCAAGCTCCTTAGTATGTCCATACTCACTTTGAATTACACTTGTTCAAATTTCAGTGGTCGACATGCTTCGGTCGTATTATGCTGCGCTCGGCGTAGCCCTTTTTATATAATGGAAATTATTGTTGATCAATAGGTACAAAGATGGCGGGTACGAGAGTCTATGAATAGGACTGATCCAGGGAGTGCAGCTCTTCGTTCTGTTCAGGCAATACAGCGACGAACATATAAAGTAGCAGGCCCTAATTCTGTTTGGCATATCGATGGGAATTTGAAATTAAGCAGGTCAGTTTACATATCAATCTATAACATCCATCCAGACCCATTCATCTACACCAGCAAAATGCAAGGCATGTATCTTCACTTGCATATAAAATTCTTTTAAGTGGGACAAAAAAGCCATATGGTAAGAAGCATGTTTCACACAACACTTTTTTCTATTTGGGAACATTTAAGCATATTTTCTATATGTTTAAAACTTCTGATTCTTGTATAACTATGTATCAAGGAAATGGTCGAGAAGTTCGAATGCTTCAACAATGAGACGGGTTTAGGCAGATCAATTAAAGATGTATTCTCCTGATTTTTCAGTCTCAAATCTCGTTTATGAATAATATGAGTGAAAAATTTTATAGACCTTTCACGATAACTGCTGTTCTGAATTTTGCACAGGTGTTCAAATGCCTTTGAGTGGGTAAAATGCAACGTCATAATGTATTAATTGTAGTACTTTTATCCCTTTCCATTGAAGATTGTAGAAATGCAGGTATCGTATCCCTCCCATAAGGAGCCAAAAATTATGTACCTACGACCATCAATTTTCGAGAACTCATTTTTTAAATTCTTTTGGCCGTTTATCTCAGTCATAATTTAGACTTTTATTAGATAGGGGTGATATAAATCATATTCCTACTTTTGAGACAAGCCAGTTCCTATTTTTAGCGGTGTGAGATTTTTCTTTCTCACTTTTGAGACACAGCAGTTCCTATTTTTAGCGGTGTGAGATTTCCTTTTCTCACCCTACCTGTAGTGCTTTCTATGAAGCCAACGCCTGGTGAGATTTTTCCGTCTCACCCACCCATTTCCCGTCTCACCCAGCCGCCTGGGTGAGAACACCTACACGATCTTTTTCCCGCAGTTTTTATGTCAGCTTGACATTGAAATTGCACTTGTCTTCTTAGATAAGTACATTTTCAAACAACGTCGAGTTATAAAACTGCGTCTTTAACTCTTGACACCTATTATATGTGCCAAATAATTCTGAAAATAACGTAATACTCAACATTCAAAAATCCCGGACTCGAATCTTATGACGTATTAAAAAGGGGACGTAACTCCCGTAAATAAACAAACGTCAGGAAGGTCAAATTTCATACGAACGATTTCAGTGTATAAGTAAACACAAATGAAAAGCCAGAGTAAGCCAAGTAAATAATTTTGTAGTGTATTATGTTTTGAATTATTTAGTGTCAACAGAAATCCAACGTTATGCTTGATAGTACGAAACATGATGTCCAATGTCAAAATGAGCAAAGTTCTGCCCGTTTGTGTTGGCAGGTTGAGAAAACAAATCAAACACGGGTATGTGTGCGAGACAAGGTAAATCGCACCCTCGGGCACGATTAGGTAGTTTCTGACTCGGCGAAGCCTCGTCAGAGACAACCTTAATCTTGCCCTTGGGTGTGTGAGATTTCCTTGTCTTGCACACCCACCCATGTTAGATTCCTATTTTCTCACATTTCTGTACGTGTGTGACACAAGAATCCAGTGTGAGATACCCATGTGAGATTCATGCATCACACATCACATGACCACCCTTGACGGAACAATGCAAACAACGTCACGTCACAATATTGAAACGTCAGAAAAAATACAACTTCACCAAGAATGGTGCAGCAACGTCGAATTTTTACACTGCTTCATTTTTGAAACCCATAAACTACGCTTAAGATTCTAGTTCAGAGTTTTGTACTTTCAGTACAAAACCAAAACACATGCGATCTTTTCAATTATGCAATTTATTTTTTGCTACGTTGCCTAGTTTCGGAGAATAGATTTTCGTGTACCGGTGGCCATGTTTATTTTTTCTAATTTTTTTTGTTAAGAAATGTGGGAAAAATAATCAGTCATGGTAAAAAATGTGAGACAGGACAATTCCACCCTCGGGTTCACATTTTCTATCATCAGAAACTCGGCGAGCCTCGTTTCTGACTGGAAAATGTGAACCCTCGGATGGAATTGTCCTGTCTCACATTTGAGACCATGACTGATTATTATAGTCTCACACCGCCCCATGTGAGACAGCCTCGTGCATACTATGACGTCATTGACGTCATGGTAGGTCGCTAAGTAATGGCGGATTGTAAGGACAACATGACGGCGCCGAAAGATGTTTTTATTACCAAAAGTGAGAAAATTAATCAAACACCGTTGAAAATGCAAGATTTAGAAATCTCAGACATCCTCGGTGATTTCAATGGTTCTCTGACTCGGCAAGCCTGGTCAGAGAAATATTCATGTCTTATCCTTGGGTGTCTGAGATTTCTTGATGTCGCCTTTTCACCGGTGTTAGATTAAAAAACTTTATGAAAAAGATGTATGTATTTCATATTTCTTTTCCAAGTTCTTAAAGGTATAATTGTCCAAATATCCAGTACACAAGTGTTTAGACTGTTAAGTTGATGGAACATTGGAAAAATCTCGATTTTCACAGATAGTAAACCTGGAAATAATTTTTTCTCAATTTTGATGAAATTAGCTGAAAACATTTGTTTAACTTCATAGTAGATAAAAAAAAATTAATCAAAACTCTTGAAATTTCACTAACATTTCCATCAGAAAAGTTGCATTTATTTACTTTTATTCAAAGTATTTATTACATTTAATTTTAAAATATCTAGATATTATGATAAAACATTTCTGTTTACCTTAAGTAATATGTAGAATCATGTCTTCAATGAAATATTGGTCACTGATTTTGAATACAGAAGGTATTTCGTCGTGGTATATACTTTCTGTATTGTACACCTAGTTTCAACAAAAATAGCAAAAGAAAGTCACGTTGGCCCCCATCAAAGCAGCTCGTAGAAATTTTTCATAGCGGCAACCAAGTTGAACTCAATTATTGGTTTTGGTGATGCTAGTGGGCTACATATATTGTTCTTGAATGATAACTTCAAAAGTTTATATCAAATTCATAAAAAACTTGGATATATTGTTTTATACCTGAAGTGAAAGAATCCTATGATCTTATATCTTTAATGTATAGAGAATGACTCTTAGGATGCCGTTTAATTAGACAAAAAAGGAAAAATCACCAACGCTGCAGTGCCGGAAAATGTGTATGTATGAACTAACCATTGCTTAACTAAAATTCACTCAAAACTCACATTTATTCAAAATTTAACATAACTTTTTCCATATTTGAAACTTGCATTCTTTTATGTTAAATAGGTGGCGCATCGTTATCCATGGTGGTGTAGATGGGTTTTCACGCATGTTTGTATTCCTAGGCGCATCGGACCGCAATACGAAAGAAGTTGTGACTGAGCATTTCCTGGCTGCAGTTACGACTTATGGTGTCCCTTCCAGAGTAAGGGTTGATTACGGAGGGGAAAACAATGACGTTTGTCATTTAATGGAGTTGATAAGAGGAGGTGGCAGAAGTTCTGCCATACGTGGAAAGAGTGTAAATAATCAGCGTATAGAAAGATTATGGGTAGATACTTGGAATGGATTTACAAACGTTTATTATGATATGTTTCACTTCTTAGAACAAAGAGGAAGTCTAGATGTCGAGAACGAAATACATTTATGGGCACTTCACTATGTGTTTTTTCCAAGGATCAACCGAGATTTTAAATAGATTTCGTTCACAGTGGAATAATCATGGAATACGTACGCAAAAACATTTGACACCTATTCGACTGTTTGTGCAACAGTCACTTAAACTTTATAATACTAATCTAACAGCCATTCAAGACCTTTTTGCTGAGCCCTTAACACAAGATGTAATCGAGAGATTAGTCCCGCAGCATAATAGTGAAAACAATGCTGCTGCAGAAATCCCATCAATTCGATGCCCGTTACCTGACGAAGACCTTCAGCATCTCCGAGAAACCATTGATCCATTGAATTATAACAGTGAACATGGTTTAGAGACATATTGTTCCGTATTAGAGTTCATCAATAATGTATTAGCGAGAAGACATGACAATGAACTTCCATAAAACAGACATTTGAGGCAATAAAAAAAAGAAAAGACATACTTGGCTCTGAACACACCGTCATTAATTCTATGCACAGATATCAGTATGATTTTACTCAGTCAAATGATGATTTTTTAACTTTCAGATTTTAATCAGAATATCCATAAATGCAAGATAATTTGATTTTCAGGTAAAGAAATGAAATTTTTTATCTAAGAGAATGTATTGAAAAAAATTATTCAAATTTATGGATCTAAGTATGATATGTAATTGCACAGGGCAGTTCTTGGATATTGTTGAACTAACATAGAGAAATTATAAGAAAGACGTCACATATTTGAGTTTGACAAATTCCGAGTTTCTTCCTATCTAAACTAATAAGCAATTGTGGATGACATTAGGATTATTTATGAATCATATGGAACCTACACAATAGTAGATAAAATGTGGTAAACAAAATAGAGATCTAGGATACTTTGTGATAGTTGCTTTTTGTTAAAAGTGTAACTTGAGTTGTATAATCAAATGTACAATTTTGTCATGTTGTAATTCAGTCTTTTTGATGAGTACATCGTTAATATAAATATTAAAAAAATAAGTTGTTTGATCTGTAATTTGGTATATGCATCACATAAATGATCCTTCGTTTTGATATATTTATAGACATCTTAATATAGTTAATTTATATAAGTGAAAAGTTCTTAAAAATAATCGGAATAGTTTAGCCTCATTTACTAGCAAGAAACATAATACTTTACTAAACTAATTATATTGCCTATAGAGAGCAACATAAAGCTTGTACAATTTGATTTGCATAATTAAAAGCGCATAAATACTTTAATTTTCGAAATCTCCCAAAGTAAATTTCTGCAAAATACAAAATGCTGTATTCAAAAAATAAATCGCAATTTGATAGCTTGTAATAAGTAAAAAAAATAGCACCAAAAGCTTGTTTCTTCCTTTTTATCAGATAATGACATATGATATAGGAAAGGAAGAAGAGACAGTACAAGTTCTTCATGCAAACGTATGGTACTTGTGTACTCCAATGTTTATACACATGGTTGTAACTTAAAGACATAATAAAATAAAAAAGTAACAGTAAAATAGAATATTCAAGTATAACGGGTTCCTAAGCTAATCTTTATAAATTTCTCTACATTTGTGAACTAAAATAGTTTCCATGACTTAATCAGCTTTCAGTTATGTCTGTACTTAAATTGCGCTCATTTTATAAGCCTCGTTTCGTGAAAGAACACATCGGAATTCCCTCTTTAAGTCCTGGTAAGATGAATATGTAGTAGACAAATCAATAGTGTTTGTGCATGTGTGTGTAAGAGGCCGACGCAAAATCCCAGAAAGAGCATTAAATGTTACTTTTATGCTTCTTGGCATAACCGTGCTTCCTGTAACAAATAACAGAAAAGCTTCAAGATCTTCTTGGTCTAAACTATTGATGAAAAGCTTAAGGAAATAAAGTGCAGTTTCCTTTTCTGGTCGTAGAAACTCGGCTTCGGTTGTGAGGACGTCAGCCACTTGGGCAGGCGTTGGACGTTGTGATATAAAAATGTACTCAATACCAGCAACTGTTAATAATGACCAAAAAAGCTCCATATGGTCCATTGGTATACCACTCTTTATGAGCTGAACCAATGGACCTGGTTTGTCTACCATTTCATTCCTTGCAATAGACAAAATTTGTTCTTTTGCCTCTCTTGCATTTGGTAGTTCTACCATTCCACTCATGCTGTACAGAGAAATCAGATGATCTTTATCTCTTTGTGTCATGCTCCCGTAATCGTTTATGGCCTTAACCAACAACACGCGTTCTTGTTCCGTCACATGCATTAAAAAGTCGCTTAATGCTATGTCGTCGCTCACCCCTTCACTTCCAAATACCAAGGCAAGAAGAAAACTCCTGCTTAGGCGACTGGGGATAAATTTGCACAATGCCGCAGTGTGGGAAAGTGCTCTTCCCAACGGAACAAAGTCCGATTTCTTTTTCCTCATCAAATTCAGAGGGAGAAAAGGCACAACGGCACTCTCTCCCTTGAAATATGTTACCATGGCCTGGAGCCAAAAATGGGTTAACATGTCTTTCGTTAATCCCCCTAGATCTTCTCCCTGTTCCCCAATGTAATCAACTTTTAACTGAAGTCGTTCCACTCCAGAGTTCTGATAGATACTTAAGACCTTTTCCAGTAAAAATTCACGCTGGACTTCGACTTCTTTAGTGTCTGCTTCTAGAGAGTTGTGTAGTCGCTCAAATGCTGAAAAAATAATACGTTATGATACATTTAAAATGATTATCTTGTAAAAAACGAAATGAAATAAACTTTGAAATGTGCAAATCATCTGTTGAGAATAGCAATTGAATATGGGATCTTTTTGAACCATTATTGATTTTCTTTGCATAGCTTTTCTGTCCCCACAAAGTATAAAATGGTTATATTAACAAGGTTTATTTTGTCCTCTGAAACAATAGTGTTAAGCGTAATATTCCTCAATAGCGATTCTGTGAGCAAGCCGCAATGTTACACCTCGTCTCTCTCTGATCCAAAAAGTGCATTATTTGTTATAAAAAACTTATAAATAAATAAATCTTCATTTGATCTCGACCATGACCTTAGACCTACAGATAAAAAAATGATTAACTATCTTCCTTGTCCCTGAAACTACCATCTTTGAAAGTTTCTTTCAAACCCTTTAAGGCATTCTTAATTCATGATCAAGAAAACAAGTATCGGCTCAAATTTATGCAAAGTGTTTACGACCGACGAACGGACGAACGGACAGCCCGATGACAGTGAGCCCTACTTTAAAGTAACTTATAAATAATAATTTCTGTTCATTTTTTATAGACTTTTCAGCACAACCTTTTGTCTTGTATATGTATTTTAACATGTCAGATTTGGCTGAAAAGTCTCTAATAAAGAGAACAGTAACCTTTGGATATGTTAAAAATTAGAGTAAATTACAGTTGTATTTCAAGAATGTTTAAAAATATATATTTTGTTTTTGAAAAAAAAAAATTAAAGTATCCTGACGTAAACAATAAAAGGGATATGGAGGAAATGCAAATGAGACAAAGTCTCTACAAGTAAATGGTAGACCAATCAAAGGAACAACTTTTTTATTGTTGTTCTCCATCTTGACATGCATATTTTGCTCTTTGCCTTTTCATTATATGTCTTTGTTATTTCTTTCTAGCACCATCATTAAATGTGCGTATATGTAGCTGAAAATAATGAATACTGTAAACTTACCATCCTGTAGTTCTTGCTTTGTGCTTTCTCTTATCGCACTGGCTCTAAAACTTATCTGAAAACAGTATTATAATTTGAACGATCATGTCTTATAATTTATTAATTTTGTTTGAAAATATATTTATGTGAAACACTTTCACCAACACAATTTACTGAATCCATGGAATATTGCATGTTATTTGGGAAACTTCACAAGCTAAAGACAGGGAATATGAGTCCGTATCTAATGTGAAGCTCCAATAACTATTATGTTCTGCTACAATTTTACTTTAAAAGGCCTGTAAAAATTGCAATTTTGCTAACATGTCTTTACGTGGTCATATTCCCGGTCAAGCTTTCCAATCAAATTGCAGGATTTACCTGGATATTTCACTTCAGCAGAATATACATCGTAAGATTTTAAGCTTTCTTTAGACTGAGATGTGTAGTTCGAGAGAATGTAATTATTACTGTATAAATTTCATCAAAACATTCGATGCATTTTGGGGTATTATTAAATGGGTTAATAACAAAATTACCGAACAGAGCTGCCATGAGCCGAAGTCCATGAGACGAAAAGACATATCAGGTTGAAACCACTGGAAAAATTGTCGACCGCAATGGTCCTGACTTGGTACAGGCATTTTAAAATAAATGGTGGATGGTGGGTTATACCCTTTAAAAATTGAGTGTTTCAAAAGAACTTCATATAAAATTTTAGTTTCTTGATATTTGGGTTATTGGATGTGGTTTGTTTCCATTGATTTATTCACTTTTTTACCTTTTGGGGCCATTTAGGGCTTGCTATATGGTGTGAGGTCCCTCACTGTGTTGAAGACTGTACGGTGACCCCTAGATGCTTTGTTTTGGGTCGTTTTAACCTGGATTTGGGATGTTGTCTCCTTGACATTTACCCTATTTCCTTTCTTTTTCATATTTAGATGACAGAGCTGTTTGAAAGAAAAATACTACTATTGAACATAACACATCTTAGTGAAAAATATCGTCAATATGTATAAAACTTTAAGTTCGCCTTTTTACAGGAACAAAATTAAAAAAAAACAAACCCCATAACTTCCTGTACTGACAAAGCTGATGTCATTTTCGTTATCTGAGTTGTCTGATAGGTTGCCATAATTTCTTGATACCAACTGCAATGTGGATCTAGAGTTTCCATTGATATGTTGAGCATCATTGTCGACTTGTTCTTCGTCTACTGCAAAAGACTGTACAGGAGACTCGGTTATTGTGGAAGTTGACGGTCGAGAGTTTGCAACAAAAGCAGGAATCAAAGGCGGACTTTCAGGCCCATTTGCAATTTCTTCATGATGTTAGGACTGATTACTAGAAGAACTGTAAGGTAAAGTTTCGGGAACAACACTGACGCTTTGACTTTGTTCTTGTCGTTCTGATCTAGATCTGCTTGAAGATGTACTGGGTACAGATTCATCATTAATGGCATTTTGCGTTGAGGATTGATCCTGTTGATCTGCATGATAGTTAGTTGGATAGCTGTTGTTCGAAAGGTTGGTCATAGTATCGTTACTGTTGACAACGGGTGTACTTGAAGAATTATCTGTAACATTTGTATTTGACGACAAAACCTCTCCAGCAGGACGTGGTCTTGACAACACAGGCAATGGCGGTGATATTTCACGTACATCATCTTGAACTTCTCTCTGCGATAAAATTAAATAAAAAATCATTATTATTTAACCGAGCAAACTATTGTGACATTAAATATTGGGTAAATAATTGTTATGCTTTTGTTTATTTATATCGGAATGTGTATTTATATAAAGTTTCATTATAAAAGCATACATCCGTCACAGAAAAGAAACTTAAACCTGAGGTTAAATCTCATACTATCCCACTTTTGCCATGATCAATGAAGCATGAATTTGATAGCATGGATAAATTTGTATTATATTTTTTGTTTAATTATACCCTAATGTGTATTTATACAAAGTTTCATGATAACAGCATACATCCTTCACAGAAAAAAAACTTTTACCTTAGGGTACACCTAACTTGGGATGGACAGACGGACGGACGAACGAACTTTCGTAGGCGGGGCATAAAAAAATCTTTTTAGAAATTCAGTGGTCTTGTTTTCCATCGATTTCGGATCTCAATTTTTTATTTAGGTTAAAAAATCCCTTCTCTATTTTTACAGTGAACAGAAAAAGTTCCTCGTCTTCAATACTATTTTGGTGACATTGCCGTTTACCAAAACGTTCGTTTATAGTATAGTATCTGCCTCTTTCAATATTTATAAAATATATGATAAATTATACTTTTTTCAAAGTGTGAATATATGCGTAAATCAAGCAGGAGAACAATTTGCTCTTATTGCCGTTTTTACTTTTTGATTGGCAATGAATGTCAACAACGAGCATTAATCATTTACATTACATAGTATTACATACGTTTGGTCGCACTGAGTGTCGTAGGCACTAAAACAGCTACAGCTAAGAATTTACATAGTATGATTTGTATTTCACAATACCAGATAAGTAGACCCGATCTTGGATTACCGATGTATTAAGCTGATCAATACAGCTTCAGCTGGAGATTACTTGCTAACTTTGGCATTAAAACTTGATAACGAAATCATTTTTGAAATTTGCAGAATATAAGCGGCTGACCACTGACGAGAACCACCGCTTAAATAAGAATAAGGGTTGAAACACCGAGCTTTAGCTGTAAAACCAGTGCACTAATACATTAAAGTGCATTATAACACTACATATGAAAAGCAATAAAGAAACGAAGTGAAAATTTCAACGCAATAAAGGAATATGTATTCAACCACACATTACATGCTTGGCATCACAAAGACAATCATACTTATTGTGGCTTTTGAGTTTGTCATTACTAAGATAAGATTGGGTAATTTTGATTGCAAGAGTTGGACTGCAGGCAGATATGCCAAATGCAAATTCTTAATGGGGCCACCAAAGGACTTTTGTGATTAAGTTTGGTTCCAACTGCGCATTACTGGTTTCAGAGACCTAAATCTTTTAATAGAATATAATATAAACTTTGTCCCCGCTAGTGGCCATCTTGAATGAGGTACTGCAGGATACCTTTTTAGGGGACAATCTAAGGACCATTGTGATTTATTTTGGTTCTAACTGGACTATTAGTTTCTGAGGTGATGTTTGAATTTGTATCCCAAAGGGTCAAATGTTAAAGTAATTATAATTGCTGATAGTCACATTTGATGACTCATGGACACCTTTATTGGAAGGTACTATCAAAGTACAATTCTGTTCTAAATGGACAGGTTGTTTAGGAGAAGATCTTTGAATGTGTTTGAATGCGCTATACATTTGGCCCCATTTCAGACCACCTTTCCAAAAAAAAAAATTAACAGGGGTTCCCTTAACAATTTAGGTTTTAAATTCCGCTGAAATCAAAACATTAGATGACCCCTTTCAAAATCTATTTGGCCAGGGGATGTTATTATAAAGAAATGTATACATATTTCTGAAAATAAAACTTTAACTTTAGCAAAACTTTTCCAAAATTTCAGTTTTCTTGTTTACCTGAAAGCTCCGACATCCAGTAAAACTAATTACAACAACCTCATTCAAAATAAAATTGGGCAGGGGTTCCCCTTATGATCATAAATATAATATGCAGCAGATGTTTTTTCTTTAAAATATCAGCCTTTTTGTATGGTTTCCGTTGCAGCTGAGACCTCCACCATTCATAACAACCCATATCGGGCCAAAATTAAACAATAAATAGGACAGGGGTTCCCTTTATAATCTACATAACATTTGGAAATACAGAAACGAATATCATATAACGAACATTGGAAACCCTCGAAACTACAAATGACCTAGCCTAAAATCTATACTTGTGTATTGGATCAAAGCAAATTTTATATCCATACCTGTAATTCTCTTCGAGGTCTTATGTAGAGACAAGATCTTTGGAGTGTATCTTTTATGTCCTTTGCTGTAGTTGTTTCTGAAATTAGCTCTAATTGCCTTTTCTTAGCAGCACTTGTACATCTTAGAAATTCATATTCCTCCCCTGAGAGCTGAGGGAATTCTTCTTCTAGCTTTTGTTTTACTCTCTCGATGTCATCTGTTGTGTAAAATTTGACTTTCTTTTTCTTTGATTGGCCATCATCTGATATAGAACAAATATGCATAAGTCACGTTCAGTGAAGATTATAATGGATAATGCTTTCCCAGTCTTTGTTAAAAATGCGAGAAACAGTCTATGTTAAAAATGCCAATAACAAGTTCAAATGTACGGGGACCCTTAAGTGCCACGAGAAATATTTTTGTTTGTTTGTCGAAGATTTAAGCCTTATGCACAATTTAAAAAAGAATTCTCATGCACACGACTTTCGATATCGCTCGCATGCAGGACTTTAAAACCGATGTTGAGAATGACTTTCAATCCCGGGCGCACAACTTTTAATCCCTTGTATATGTCTTTCAAACTCGTGCACACGACTTTAAATCTCGTATGCACGGTTTTTCAATCTCGGGTGCAGGCTAGGACTTTCAAACTCATGTGCATCACTTTCATACTCATGCGCATGATGACTTTTAAACTCTTGCACACGACTTTAAATCCGTTCCTACAACTTTTAAACTTTGGCGCATGACTTCAAGATTTGTTTGCACGACTTTCAAAATGGTGCGCATGACTTTAAAGTACGCATGACTTTTAAAATTCGTGCAAATGACTTTCAAGCTTGTGCACACGACTTTGACATTGGTGTGGACGAATTTCAAACTCGTAAAATCCAGTCAAATATTCAAGATGGCCACCAGGGTCTAGCCTAATTTAGGAATGTATATAAAAGAATGGTTAACTTGGTTTAGTTTACACTTGCCAAAGAGAAACGAAGTAGTAAAAGTCGGTAGTTGCCAGTCGGATTCCAGTACCTAAAGCTTCATTGCTGGTCCCTCTATTGTTCTATCATACATACCGCTCAACAATGAAAGGATAAGGAGTAAATACAAAATCTCTACAAACACATGATAAAACCAAGCAACAGAGCAAAGTTTTTCTTTTAATTTTTCTTTTATATGCCAAATTCAAATTCTCATTTATTTGCTCACGACGGTAGAAAAGATATCGATATAAAACCCAATGTAATAATAAATCTAAGCCTGTAGTGCAAGAACTAGATGCATTTGAACACTTACGAACTCTGTGCGTGTGTATAATCTAAAAACAAAAGCTTTCTACAATAGATCATTACCTAAATGTAGTATAAGTTGAATATTCTTGTCACAAACTTCCTCTGAAAAACTTCTTGATGTATTTTTAGATATATTCGTTATCACGGTTAACAGCTATAATTGGTTAATTAGTTCTTTAGGGACACTCCAAAATGTGTCTCAATATAATACGGGAAAATTGTAGAAAATCTTTTAAAAATAATCCATCATATGCTTGCAACAGGGCGGCGAGAATCATACTTTCGACTTTATGGCTGTGATATATTGGGTTAGACAACCTTACATGCAATTGAGAAAGTACATTTGAATTTTTGTAAATTCTTACTTAATTTGAAAAAAGTACACCAAGTTTTATGATCTATGGTGAACTTGGCGTATACCCTCTACATGTTCATATAAAGTATCGTATGATAAGTTACTGGACTAATCTTGTGAATGGTAAAGGTATAAAACTTTCAAATGTATATAATTTACATATCAGTAACAAGTATCAGTCGCCTTGAATTGTAACCATACAAAACATTTTAAGTGATTATGGTTTTGGAAATATTTGGCAAATGCAATCAAATTGTTTTTTTTTATTCAGATTGGCTTATAAATAGTTTGAAACAAAGATTGAGAGACCAATCGACTATCGATAATTCCCCCAAAGCTCTGTGTTACAAATTGTTCAAAGAAGATTTTAAATTTGAAGACTATTTGGATATTTTAGTTAAAAAAGAGGCACTGGTTTTATGTTAAACCACAGGTTGCCGATCGAATCTGGTCGATGGATAAATTTAGATAGTCATCTCCGGATTTGTCCATTCTGCAACGATGGAAACTTGGGAGACGAATTTCATTTTATTCTTCAGTGTGGTTATTAAACAAACTTTATTTGAAACGTGTAATTGTTCTAAAATTTAAGGATCTATTTCAAACAAAAGATAAACTCCAGTTACGTAACTTGTGCAAATTAATAAAATCAATTAACTGTAATCTTAATGTAGGTCTTCAAGGTAAGTCCAAGGCTTTGTGATTTCTAATATAATCGCAATGGGTAGTTTTCTTAATTGTTCTTTATTTATTGAAATACTCTTGTCATTCGTGATGAAATGTAAATTTGTTATTTGTATGAATTTTCTGTACTGTTGTTTTAGAGAATAAAGAAATCTGAATCTGAATCTAAAAAGTCGTTTATGGAACTGTTAAAAAATTAAAGAAATTCTATTAAACAAAAGAATTTATAATCAACAATGTCTTTTAATTTACAAGTCATTAAATAATTAAGCTCCCTTTTCTATTCAAAATCCCCTGAAACCACTGAAAAATAGATTTTTCATCCCATGACACCAGATCTAAATCAAAAGACACTAACCCAAACCAAACTCCCAAGACAGAACTATTCAAATCAATGGTCCTTATTTTGGAATGCCTCGTCCGTAAATGTACAAACAGCAGCATCAGTTTTTGAATTAAAAGGAATGATTAAGCCAAAGTATTTTAATTCCTACTTGAACTTTAGTGTATATGTTATTTGTGAGAACGAGATTAAACATCGTGAACTCACTTTTTTGAAAATGCTGTGAACCACTTTAATTCTCCGGCTAACGAAAATATTTATTTCTTGTGGCAATTGATTAAGGGGTTCCGTACAAATATGACAGCAACAGTAATAGTAATTGATAGTTTTTTCATAATTGTTTTTTAAGATCAAAAAGTAACACGATCAAAACATGTCGTGATGACATTCGTTTTTTTAAGTAATATATGTAGTTCGAAAACTGTTAGACCAAAAGGCTACAGATCTTTTCTTTAATGCCTATTACACACAAGAATATAGTACTCTGATCCATCTATTCTATATTATATTCATACAAAAGTTTGCCAAGTTGAAGGATTTTACAGAGTGTTCATGGACTTTTCATTAAATCGACACACTTCTTATCTTTTAATAACTTGTATATCTTTTTCCACATGTTTTTGGATAAAAAAAAAATGAGTTAAATTCAAGGCATATCATTACAATTAACCAAAGAATTCAGTTTTAAAATGCTTCAGTTTCATCTATGAAAGACAGCACATTTACATATACCATTCATTCTGTGCTAGTTCTAAAGTCACTTAGTTGACAAAATCTTTGTAAATCCTTACAAATAACTAAATACCGAGGTTACTGTGAATTTACTTTCTGCATATGCGCATTTCGAAAATAATGATCATGTAAGCTCTTAAAATGTGAAATTTAAAATATAACATCAAGTGACAAAATAAACATAGCTAAATAATAAAAAGGTCGACCACATAGCAAAATAAAAGAGTAGAAACAATAAAGAGGTCGACCTTATAATTGATGTTATATTTTAGATTTTCAATTCATCTCTCTAAGCAGCTCACATGCTCATGTATATCGTTTTTTTTTTTTTTTTTTTTTTTTTTTTTTTTTGTTGTTTTTTTTTTTGACTTGAGAGCTGTTTCGCTACACATAATTTGTCTTCTGTAAATCGTATATGTGAGAAATTAAATTGCTTAGTAGCTCACCTATGCTAACATTTTTCCTTTTTCTTGTCTTTAGTTTTGTGACATCATGGCCCACTACTTCAATGATCAGAGTACACGTAGATCTACGTGGTTGTCGGGAGTTTCGTCGAGTTGAAATGCCTGTTCGTCTGAAATTGTTGAATCTGAAATGAAAAAGAATGAACAATATTAGTGAATTTCACACAACAGATTTATTTTTGTTAGCACAAGCCTGTTTACTTTTGTGTGTTCAATTTAAAGAACTCCTGGAAGAGATATATTTCAATGGCACGACTATTTCAGATGGAGCTACTCGTGAAAAGCCAGAACGAATAAAAACTTCTGCTAGAAGTTCAGTATTCATGTGAAGGGTTAAGGTTATATTCATGTGAATGTTTAGGGTTGTACTCATGGAAAGGTTTGGGCTATATTCAGGGAAGGGGTTAAGTTTTGAGCCAGGAAAAGGGTTTTTAAGAATTCCATTCATAAAAAAATTAAGGGTTATATTGAGGAAAGGGTTAGTATGATAGTTAAGGGTTAAGATAATACTAAGGGAAAGAGTTATGGTATTTTCAAGGAAAGGTTTGGATTTATATTACAGGCAAAATGTTACAATTATATTCGGGGAACTGCTTGGGGTTGCAGTCAGAGATAAGGTTAAAATTAGACCCGGGGAAAAGATTATAGTAAAGGATGATATTCAGGGAATGGTTTGGGGATAAAGGCAAAAGATTAGAATTATGTAAAGGGAAAGTATTAATGTTATAGACAGGAAAATGGTTAGGGTTATATTAAGGTAATGGGTAAAGGTTGCATTCAAAGAAAGGAATAAGTTTAAGGGAAAATTGCTAAGGTTATATAGCAAAGAGTTAGAGTCGTATTCAGGGAGTATATTTAGGTGAGCTAGGGTTATGATCAAGAAAATGCAAAGGGAATAGAGATAGAAGTGATGAGGGGTTTATTCAACTAGAGTGAAGCTAGCCCACAATAACCGTGAGCCGTCAATAAGCCAGCTTACAATAAGAAGGGATGCTTTCGGCAAATTTCTTGGAAATTTGTATACAGATCAATAAGAATGATAAAAGAATAAAGATTTTGATTAAAATAAGGGTACATATTTGTTCTATTGATTCTTAATTAAAGCAGCCGATATGGTGCTCTCTTGGAGATCCGCGCTATGACCCGTTCTTTTTATAATTACGAATTCTATATTTTAATCCGACAGGACCATGAGTTTAGATTATTTTCAAAATCTTGAATAAAGTGGTGTTATAATGTAAAAAATTATATAAAGGGTTATTATGTTCAAAATTACTAAGATTGATGTACAAAATTTTTACTGTCCAAATACAAAAAAAGGGACACGCATTTTTATAAATCAATCAAAGAAGTTAGAAGAACTCCTAATATTTTCTTTCACAAAATGTTCAATATAATAAAAGGACTACATTTGATTTTCAGAGAGGATGAGGGCAATTTTTTGTGTGTAAATAAATAAAAAAAAAATGATTTATAGAATAAAATTTTAATTGAAAATACAAAGAAATAATTTTGTGGGACATTTGGTGAAAATAAATAATTTGTTCAAGATTTTTATAAGAAAAAAAATTTTCTAGGCAAAATTATCTCAAGCCCATTCCTCTGAAAATCAAATGGGTGTCCTGAAAAAAATTATCCGTGGGGCACGAAGATAGTGCTATACAAAATAGTGCGAAAAAAATTGGACATAATATACATGTGAAAAAGAAAAGAAATGGGGTAAATGTCAAGGAGACAACATCCCATATCCAGGTTTAAACGACCCAAAACAAAGCATCTGGGTCACCGTACGGTCTTCAACACAGTGAGGAACCTCACACCATATAGCAAGCCCTAAATGGGCCCAAAAAGGTAAAAAGTGAATAAATCAATGGAAACAAACCACATCCAATAACCCAAATATCAAGAAACTAAAATTCTATAAGAAGACACGGACAAGCCAGTCACCAACATATTCCTGACTTGGGACAGGCGCAAAAATTGCGGTGGGGTTAAACTCGTTTTCTTGGATCCAAACCCTCCCCCTATGTGTGGTGAATGGCTAA
>MJUU01055055.1:0-15109 GCA_002080025.1 Modiolus philippinarum | reverse complement strand
AAATGATATTGCCATAGAAGTTTGGATGTGAAATGCCCTGATGTATAAGAGCCCTGCATGTAGAACCAAATTTTCTTAATAAGTCAATGTATCTATAATAAAATTTAGAGAATATTTTTATCAATTTATGATATCTAAACCCTTGATGCAGAAGTTTTTCAGTGAGACAAAGATTTCGGTCGTTGAAGTCAGAAACATCACTACATACTCGTGCATATCGAACAAGTTATGAAATGTAAACCCCGTAAGAAGGGGCTAACGGAACATCGCCGTCGAGATGGGGAAAATTGACTATAGGGAAGGAGAAATCATCCCTTTTATCATAAACCTAAGTGTTTAACTTTCCTTGATTTATTGATATATCAAGATCAAGCAAAGGAGTATAATCACTGCTGCTATTGGATTTATTTAAAGTAAGTTCTGCAGCATAAATTTCATCTGTAAATTTAGAAAATTCAGGATTGTTTAAAGCCAAAATATCGTCCAAATACAGTAGGGTGCAGACATAACCTCTCGCCAAGTTAACATAAACCAGTCATAAAAGCTCTTCTAAGTTAACTTAGGACCGTTTTCAAGTTAACTTAGACCAGTCATAGAACAGTCATAAAAGCTACTCTAAGTCAACTTTAGAACTGTTCTAGAGCCCTGACTGCTTTGACCTGTTCTGGTCATAGAATCCTGACTGCTTTGACCTGTTCTGGTCGTAGAGCCCTGACTGCTCTGACCTGTTCTGGTCATACAGCCCTGACCGCTCTAACCAGTCATAGAATCCTGACTGCTCTGACCTGTCATAGAGCCCTGACTGCTTTAATGTTACAGCAATGGAAACGTTCAGCATTCCCAAATTAGCGCTCATCTTGTGCATCGTGTACGTGCACTCGTTGTGTAAAGCGTGTGCGTGTATCGTGTAACGTTCCCCGTTCATTGCGTGTATCGTGTCACGTGCATTTACTACTTTCACTCAAAAGACTACATTTTATAGTTATATTTGCCCGTTTTCTTTGCCTAGAAAAATTACTTATTTTCATGACAATTTCGAACAAATAAATTATTTATTTCCACGACAAGTGGGATTAAAATATTTATTTGTTTTCTCTGGGACCTGGGACTAATATAAGTCCCAGCTGGGACCAAGATTAAATCATTTATTTACAAAATCGCCCAATTCCCACCCCTGAAAATCAACTGGTCGTCCTCTTATTTTTGTTTTTTGAAAGATAATATATATGTACAACTGCAACTTTACAACTTTAAAACAATATCAACATATAGGGTATCACATGTTTTGGGCTATACTATTCATAAAGAAAATTTATCTTTTCTTATATATTTTAGGTTAAATTACAGAAAGCTGAAGTTAATTGCGGGCATCGATATAATATCGAATGAAGAAAATCTGCCTTTTCTTATATATTTCATGTTAAATTACAGCAAGTTGAAGTATTTCGGGCATCGATATAATATCGAATGAAGAAAATCTGCCTTTTCTTATATATTTTATGTTAAATTACAGCAAGTTGAAGTATTGCAGGAATTGATATAATATCAAATGAAGAAAATCTCCTTTCTCTTATATATTTTAGGTTCAATAACAGAAAGTTGAAGCATTGTGGGCATCGATATAATATCGAATGAAGAAAAGCTGCCTTTTGTTATATATTTTTGGTTAAATTGCAGAAAGTTGAAGTATTGCGACCATCGATATAATATCAAATGAACAAAATCTGCCTTTTCTCATATATTTCATGTTAAATAAAAGCAAGTTGAAGTATTGCGGTCATCGATATAATATCGACTGAAAAAATTCTGCTTTTTCTTATATATTTAAAGTTAAATTACAGAAAGTTGAAGTATTGCGGCCATCGAAATAATATAGAATGAAGAAAATCTGCCTTTTCTTATTTATTTCATGTTTAATTATAGCAAGTTGAAGTATTGCGGCCATTGATATAATATCGAATGAAGAAAATCTCCTTTTTCTTATATATTTTAGGTTAAATAACAGAAAGTTGTAGTATTGCAGGCATCGATATAATATCGAATGAAGAAAATCTGCTTTTTCTTATATATTATAGGTTCAATAACAGAAAGTTGAAGTATTGTGGGCATCGATATAATATCGAATTAAGAAAATCTGCCTTTTGTTATATATTTTAGGTTAAATTACAGAAAGTTGAAGTATTGCGACCATCGATATAATATCGAATGAAGAAAATCTGCCTTTTCTTATATATTTCATGTTAAATTAAAGCAAGTTGAAGTATTGCGGGCATCGATATAATATCGAATGAAAAAAATCTGCCTTATCTTATATATTTCATGTTAAATTAGAGCAAGTTGAAGTAATGCGGGCATCAATATAATATTGAATGAAGAAAATCTGCTTTTTCTTATATATTTTAGGTTAAATAACAGAAAGTTGAAGTATTGCGGGCTTCAATAAAATATCGAATTAAGAAAATCTGCCTTTTCTTATATATTTCATGTTAAATTACAGCAAGTTGAAGTAGTGCGGGCATCGATGTAATATCGAATGAAGAAAATCTGCTTTTTCTTTTATATTTTAGGTTAAATTACAGAAAGTTGTAGTATTGCCGGCATTGATATAATATCGATATAATATCAAATGAAGAAAATCTGCTTTTTCTTATATATTTTTGGTTAAATATCAGAAAGTTGAAGTATTGCAGGCATTGATATAATATCGAATGAACAAAAATCTGCCTTATCTTATATATTTAATGTTAAATTAGAGCAAGTTGAAGTATTGCGGGCATCAATATAAATATCGAATTAAGAAAATCTGCCTTTTCTTATATATTTCATGTTAAATTACAGCAAGTTGAAGTAGTGCGGGAATTGATATAATATCAAATGAAGAAAATCTCCTTTTTCTTATATATTTTAGGTTCAATAACAGAAAGTTGAAGTATTGCGGGCATCGATATAATATCGAATGAAGAAAAGCTGCCTTTTGTTATATATTTTTGGTTAAATTACAGAAAGTTGAAGTATTGCGACCATCGATATAATATCAAATGAACAAAATCTGCCTTTTCTCATATATTTCATGTTAAATAAAAGCAAGTTGAAGTATTGCGGGCATCGATATAATATCGATTGAAAAAAAATCTGCCTTTTCTTATATATTTAAGGTTAAATTACAGAAAGTTGAAGTATTGCGGCCATCGAAATAATATAGAATGAAGAAAATCTGCCTTTTCTTATTTATTTCATGTTAAATTATAGCAAGTTGAAGTATTGCGCCCATTGATATAATATCGAATGAAGAAAATCTGCTTTTTCTTATATATTTTAGGTTGAATAACAGAAAGTTGAAGTATTGCGGGCATCGATATAATATGGAATTAAGAAAATCTGCCTTTTGTTGTATATTTTAGGTTAAATTACAGAAAGTTGAAGTATTGCGACCATCGATATAATATGGAATGAAGAAAATCGGCCTTTTCTTATATATTTCATGTTAAATTAAAGCAAGTTGAAGTATTGCGGGAATCGATATAATATCGAATGAAAAAAATCTGCCTTATCTTATATATTTCATGTTAAATTAGAGCAAGTTGAAGTATTGCGGGCATCAGTATAATATCGAATGAAGAAAATCTGCTTTTTCTTATATATTTTAGGTTAGATAACTGAAAGTTGAAGTATTGCGGGCTTCAATATAATATCGAATTAAGAAAATCTGCCTTTTCTTATATATTTCATGCTAAATTACAGCAAGTTGAAGTAGTGCTGGCATCGATGTAATATCGAATGAAGAAAATCTGCTTTTTCTTTTATATTTTAGGTTAAATTACAGAAAGTTGTAGTATTGCGGGCATTGACATAATATCAAATGAAGAAAATCTGCTTTTTCTTATATATTTTTGGTTAAATAACAGAAAGTTGAAGTATTGCAGGCATTGATATAATATCGAATGAAAAAAATCTGCCTTATGTTATATATTTCATGTTAAATTAGAGCAAGTTGAAATATTGCGGGCATCAATATAACATCGAATGAAGAAAATCTGCTTTTTCTTATATATTTTAGGTTAGATAACAGAAAGTTGAAGTATTGCGGGCTTCAATATAATATCAAATTAAGAAAATCTGCCTTTTCTTATATATTTCATGTTAAATTACAGCAAGTTGAAGTAGTGCGGGCATCGATGTAATATCGAATTAAGAAAATCTGCTTTTTCTTTTATATTTTAGGTTAAATTACAGAAAGTTGTAGTATTGCGGGCATTGATATAATATCGATATAATATCAAATGAAGAAAATCAGCTTTTTCTTATATATTTCAGGTTAATATTACAGTATTGCGGGCATCGATATAATATCAAATGAAGAAAATCTGCTTTTACTTCTATATTTTAGGTTAAATTTCAGCAAGTTATAGTATTGAGGGCATCGATATAATATCAAAGTAAGAAAATCTGCCTTTTGTTATATATTTTAGGTTAAATGACAGCAGGTTGAAGTATTTCAGGCATCGATTTAATATAGAATGAAGAAAATCTGCTTTTTCTATATTTTAGGTTAAATTACAGATAGTTGGAGTATTGGGCCATCGATATAATATCTAATGAAGAAAATCTGCTTTTTCTTATATTTTTTAGGTTAAATTGCAGAAAGTTGAATTATTGCGGGCATCGATATAATATCGAATGAAGAAAATCTACTTTTTCTTATATATTTAAAGTTAATTAAATTACAACAAGTTAATTGTAGTATTGTGGGTGCATCATTTTAAGGTGAAAATGAAATATGCAGCTCATCTAATATTTGATGTTTGTGGTTGTTTACAGCATATTTTATTTGTTTATTCATTTATTTGTTTATTTTACGGAAATTTACAGTATTACAATTTTCGATTACATAAAAGTGACTGTTTTCTGATAGTTCTGATATGGTTACGGCAAAATTGAAGAAAATTGCACTCAATGTGTGAAAAATTTGTGCGTTCTATCGTTGTGTGAATCGTGTGCTCGTGGTAGGGAATGTGGGACCCGGATGTGGGACGTATCCATTGCTGTATTAAATTTTGAGTATTCACAGTTCTTGTATTGTTTAAGAGCTATACAACTAATCAGAGCAGTCAGGATTCTATGACAGGTTAGAGCGGTCAGGGCTCTATGACTGGTCAGAGCAGTCAGGGCTCTATGACTGGTCAGAGCAGTAAGGATTCTATGACTGCTCCAAGTTAACTTCAAGTTAACTTAGGAATGTTCTCATGACTGCTCCCCAAGTTAACTGCTATGAAAGGTGCACAGTTGGTACCCATAGGAATACCTATTTTTTGCCGATAGACTGTATCACCGAAAAGAACAAAAATATTATCAAAAAGAAAATTTAATGCTTTTATCATATCCTGACAAGTCCAGTTTGGATATTTGTCATGTTTGTCGTCACTGAAAAACGATTTTAATGTATTGCAACAAATGTACGTACATCCTGATTTTTTGAAGGACCATTTGATCAAATACGAAAATTTCTCTTTGATGAGTGTATGCGGTAATGTAGTATAAAGGTTAGAAAAATCATAGCTATCGACGGAGGTGTATGCTTCATTAACAGATCGAAGTCTTTCCAAAACTTCCATCGAATTTTTAACACTCCAAAAGTAGTTAATTCCACTGTATTCATAACATTTGTTGCTAAAGTTGATGACGAGATTTTTTATGGTAGTAAGTGCACTGGTCAATAAAACAGAAATATGTGTCGTTGAGCATTTACTTGATGCCGAAATAAAACGAAATTTGAAAGGATTTTTGTGAAGTTTAGCCAATACATAGTAGGGATGCTTTTATAATTAGAAGCTGCTTTAAGTTCAGCTGTAGCTATCATGTGATCATTAATTATTTGTGTTTCTGTTCACGTGTACTAGAATTGGTAATTTCATCAGAAGCACCTCGATGTAATACTTACGTCAAACAACGACCACATTATTGGTTGCTTTATCTGCCGGAACAAATATATACTCTTTTTCCAAATCTTTTAACTTCCGTTTAATTTTTGAAATCGCAGGAATGGTATTCTGCTGCTTATAATGAGTTTCAAAGTGATCTATTCGGATATCAACCATTTCCATGCATTTGTTAATGAAGGGATATCTAATGCCTTTTTATCCGCATTTTCTCTTTAACGCCACTTTTACACCACAATATTTTAATTGCATGTAATGCAAGGCGCTATTTATTTTAAATAACAGAAGGACCAAATCCAACATATCAGCAAGATAAATCTATTTTGTAGTGCCGGAGTATTGATATATAAATACTATCGACCATTAATGGGAGATAAAGAGAGGAAATGCCACATTAGTGATGCTCACCAGGAAGGATCTTTGTGAAATAATTTAGAATAACATTGTACTAAAATCTAAGAATAAATCAATTTTACACCCTCCATAAGAGGAAACACTCGGTTCGTATAGTGAAAACGGCAATTTGGACCAACTTTGGTAATGTGGGCTAGACCTTTTCAGCAGTTTTGCAAACTTGGGCCTTACAGGACAGGTTGGTACATGTAATAGCTTTTATTTGAGCAATAGCTTATGATCCATAGACCCGTACGAAAAATTCGAACGCTGTTCCTTAGAGGGTACCGTACGTCGAAAAATATCGATTTGGGCCAACTTGGCTAAAGTAGGCTGGACCTTGCTAGGGGCTTCGCGAAGTCGGCCAATATGGCAGGAAGTTACATGTGATAGCGTTCACTTGAGCCTCAGCGCATGATCCCTAGACCGTACAAAATTTAAGGAGGGTACAATAGGTTCGTAAAGTCAAACGGCAATTTGGACCAACTTCGGCAATGTGGGCTGGACGTTTTAAGGGGCTCTGCAAAGTTGGGCCTTACCGGGCAGGTTGGTACATGTAATAGCTTTTACTTGAGCAATAGTTTATAATCCATAGACCCGTACAAAAAATTCGAACGTTGTTCCTTAGAGGGTACCCTACGTCGAAAAATATCGATTTGGACCAACTTGGCTAAAGTAGTCTGGACCTTGCTAGGGGCTTCGCAAAGTCGGCCACTATGTGGCAGGTAGCTACATGTAATGGCTTTATTTGAGCCACAGTGCATGATCCCTAGACCCAAACGAAAATTTTGGGACCGAATTTAAGGAGGGTACACTATTTTCGTATAGTGAAAACGGCAATTTGGACCAACTTTGGTAATCTAGGCTGGACCTTTTAAGGGGCTCTGCAAAGTTGGGCCTTACCGGGCAGGTGGGTACATGTAAGAGCTTTTGTTTGAGCAATAGCTTATGATCCATAAACCAGTACGAAAAATTCGAACGCTGTTCCTTAGAGGATACCCCACGTCGAAAAATATCGATTCGGGCCAACTTGGCTAAAGTAGGCTGGACCTTGCTAGGGGCTTCGCAAAGTCGGCCAATATGGCAGGTAGTTACATGTAAAAGCGTTCATCTGAGTCACAGCGCATGATCCCTAGATCCGTACGAAAATTTTGGGTCTGAATTTAAGGAGGGTACACTAAGTTCGTATAGTCAAACCGGCAATTTGGACCAACTTAGGTAATGTGGGCTAGACCTTTTCAGGGGCTCTGCAAAGTTGGGCCTTACAGGGCAGGTGGGTACATGTAATAGCTTTTATTTGAGCAATACCTTATGATCCATAGACCCGTACAAAAAATTCGAACGCTGTTCCTTAGAGGCTACCCTACGTCGAAAAATATCGATTTGGGCCAATTTGGCTAAAGTAGACTGGACCTTGCTAGAGGCTTCGCAAAGTCGGCCAATATGGCAGGTAGTTACATGTAATAACGTTCATTTTAGTCACAGCGCATGATCCCTAGACCCGTACGAAAATTTTGGGACCGAATTTAAGGAGGGTACACTAGGTTCGTATAGTCAAAACGGCAATTTGGACCAATTTTGGTAATGTTGGCTAGACCTTTTTAGGGGCTCTGCAAAGTTGGGCCTTACAGAGCAGGTTGGTACATGTAATAGCTTTTATTTGATCAATAGCTTATGATCCATAGATCCGTACGAAAAATTTGAACGCTGTTCCTTAGAAGATTCCGTACGTCGAAAAATATCGATTTGGGCCAACTTGGCTAAAGTAGGCTGGACCTTGCTAGGGTCGGCAATTTTATGGCAAGTAACTACATGTAATAGCTTTCATTTGAGCCACAGCGCATGATCTCTAGACCAGTTCGAAAAATTTTGGACTGAATGTAAGGAGGGTACACTAGGTTCGTAGAGTGAAAACGACAATTTGGACCAACTTTGGTAATGTGGACTGGACCTTTTCAGGTGCTTTGCAAAGTTGGGCCTTATAGGGCAGGTGGGTACATGTAATAGCTTTTATTTGAACAATAGCTTATGATCCATAGACTCGTACGAAAAATTCGAACGCTCTTCCCTAGAGGGTACCCTACGTCGAAAAATATCGATTTGGGTCAACTTGGCTAAAGTAGGCTGGAACTTGCTAGAGGCTTCGCTATGATCCATAGACCCATTAATGAAAGGCCTCATGGTGACTTCAAGACGAAGAACAACAATAAAAGCGTTGTTCCATTGCTTGTTGTAACCATGTATTTGCAGAGATTTGTCTCATGTGCATTTACTCCATATCCCATTGTTCATCATTATGGTTAAATTCGGTTAGGGTTATATTCAGGTAGAGGAAAGGGCTACATTCATTGGAGGGATATTAGTCAGGGAAAGGGTTAAAGTCATAGTCCGGAAAAAGGTTAGGATCATAGGACAGGGAAAGTCAGGGAAAGGATTTCGGTTATATTAAGGCAAGTGGTAAGGGTTGTATTTAGGAAAAGGGTTACGGTTAAGTGTAGAAAGGGAAAAGGTTGGGGTCAGAGTAAAGGAATGGGTTAGGGATATTCAGAGAAAGGGTAAGGGTAATAGTAAGGAAAGGGTTAAAATTATATCAAGTAATGAATGGTTAGGGCTATATTCAAGGATTGAGTCAGGATTATAATCAGGTGAAGGGTTGGAGTTGTAATAAGTGAAATGGTAAGGGTTATATTAAGGGAAAATGTTGTCTTCAGACCTTTAAATAAACTAACTGGTTTACAAAGGTCAGCTTAAAAGTGTATTTAGGACCTGAAGATTTCGGTCATGATTAATCTATTCAATATATGATGAAAAGGTACGTTGCAAATTTCAGACACCAATTTTTGCGCTTGGGTCTAGAAGTTCTAATCAAGTCTTTGAAACCAATGATGTGATGTATAAATGCCTAATTGGAGAATGGTAAGCAAGAGTCCATCCGCATATTGTGAAGTTGACCCAGATAATCCCTTTTTCAATCTACGCTAATAGGGTACTGTTTCCAAATATTATTTGTTCTGTACGTAAGCGTATTGATGCCACCATCTGAAGAAAAAAATCAGTTTTATTTATGGGATAATATATCATGATTATGAGATAATTATCTTATGATTACGAGATAAAACATCATAATTATGTGATATTATTTCGAAATATTGAGAAATTATCTCATAATTATGAGATAATATCTCATATAACATCAGTTATTATTTATTAATATGAGATAATAAGTCATAATTATCAGTTAATTAGCATCATCTCATAATATTATCTCGTAATTATGAACTAATACCTCATAATTATGAGATAGTTTCTCATAATTTTAAAAAAAGTATCTTAATTTAGTTTCAAACAATTATGAACCAGTATCTCATAATTATGATATAAAATCTCATACTTATGAATCAATAAGAATTTTTTAGATAACTATCTCATTATTTTGAGACAATTATGAAATAATATCTCAAAATAATATCTCATAATTATATAATAGTATCTCATAATTACGGAATAACATCTCATAATTATGAGATAATAATCTCATAATCATGGCATAACCATCTAATAATTATGAGACATTTATCTTAAAAATTTGAGATAATATCTCAAAATTATGAGATAATAACCTTGACTTTATTATCTCATAACTGTCTCATAATTTTAAATTAATATGTCAAAATTATGAGATATAAGCTCATAATCACGAGATATTTTTCTTTAAGTTGCATCAATACGCTTCCATAGATCATGTAGTTCTGGTGTAAGGGTAGTGCTTTATGCCTTGGACCTAGATGCATTTTGCTATGTGATTGCTATCTCGTATTGTCGACAGAATATGTCGTAGTTTTGACCTCGATTTGTCGTAATTTCGCCATCAGTGTGTCATAATAACGACATAAGATGTTATAATTTCAATATTGTTATTTCATTATGTCGTTATTTCGACATTGCCAACTTTTTTTCAAATGACCCCTCAATAGGTTTCCGATATTTCGTGTATGTCATTTTTTGTAGTGTGGACATATTTTACGTGATAATTGCGTGATTAGCCGTCGCATGATTTATCTGGAACACAAAACTGGAATATATGTGAACACGGTATTAGGCAGTATACCAAACTATATGCTGGATATAATATTGTTAGCGAGGCTTGCTTAAGTGGGTGGACAACAAAGCATTTTTATTAACTGCTGTGACATTTAAACTCGCCTGTTTCGAAAAGATAAGCTCTTCGTTTAAAATGCTTTTTTGAAGTCTTACTGCAAACCTGATACGTGCTATAAAAGTTAACATCGTGCGAAATCGACACCGGCGGGTCCAGCATCCGAAAAAAGGGGTGTTCCAGGCCATTGTTTCATTGATATTTTTCTGTCAATTTTGCACGAAAATCAAAATAAATATATATAGATAATGGGGGGGGGGGGGGGGGGGGGGGTGAGTGAATCTCCGAACCCCCGGATCCGCCTATGAATGATAAAAATTATTAATATTGATGGGATTTTTTTTGTGTGTTACCGCAAAACGAGTTCATGCTTACGAAAACTTTAAATAGTACTGTAATTTTATAAAAAGTTTTAAGCTCATAATTTGCGAATACGTAAGTGTCGAATTAGTAAAAAGAATCATTTTGGCAAATATTTTCAAAGAAAAAATGTTGTATTTCATAGATTTTATTCAGAGGAGCAATTCCATTTAAAAAAACTTCTTGAGCCTAAACCAACAGGATTAATTATTTTGTATATGTTTTACGCCTAAACGAACAGATATATGTTATCACTCGATCTTGCCCTTTCAGCAACACTTTCGTTCCTTATTTACTAGTCTAGATTTTTTCATAATCAACACTATCTAAATCCTTAGATAATGCCATCCTGCTTGTTTTGTTTATCAACAAAGCAAATTCATCCCATCTTGTTCCTGTGCCCATTCCCGCAATCACGTGCCCGCAATATTAATTAAAACGGCTAAACTTCAAATAAGGATATCTCTTAAAATTATTGAATTCATCAATGTATTATGTCAAGGATGCAAACGCAGCTACATGATTTTATAATTTTTCAATGTAGCCATGAAATTTGATACACACACCTGTTAACACTAAATAGATAAGCATGTCAACATTGCTCTTGATAATCACACACCTATAGCTGTCATGTGTTTCAAATATGATTAATTAATTCATCTTTTTTTTTAATTTTTAGTGACCTGATCAGGAAAATGTATTATGTATGATCGTGTATATAGAAATGTGTGCGGGCGAACCCCGGGGAGCGAACACAGATAAAGGGGGATGTAAAAGTATGTAATACTTACTCAGCAGTCAAATTAACTTCTTGGTCTTCGTTAGAATTTCTAATCACACTGGATAGGTGGTTATCGATGCTATTCCTGATATTTAACAAGTTCTGGATATTCATTCTGTGCCAATATATTGCGCTTAAAAAGACCGACTGTTGTACCAAGTGAAATTAATACACAATGTTGCATTGGCTATTGAAGAATTACGCGTAAATGTTTGAAATTACGTGTATTTTTTGTACTTTACGCGTATAATTCGTTATGATTACGTGTATTATATTTCGTTTTCGCGTATTGATATGCAGAAATACGCGTAAAATTAAATGTTTACTCATTTTAATATTCTGGTTGCCATTGGACAAAACAGTTTACGCGTAAAACATTACATTGAAGTCATTGGTCTATATTATTACGCGTAATATAAAATAAATTACGCGTAAATAATGTTTTACGGGTAAAAAGTTATAGGATATGACCCTAATGGCTAACCATACACGAGGAGAGCACGAGCTTGCTATAGAAATTGATACGAAACAATCATAGTTTTTAGTTTGGGATTGTTTTCATATATAGGAGGCATCGCATTTACTGGAATAAATTTTAATGAATTGATTACTTGACTTTATGTATTATATTTAGTAAAACATATTACTGTCAATGTTTTCATAATTTCTAAATAATAACACCTATTCAGATAAGGTGTGAAAAAATTATGCATTTTGGTTCTGTATTTATATGTTGTTTTGCTCACGATTGTTTTGCAGAATCTATTTGATTTGAAGCCAATACGACAACAGAAGAAGAAATTACTTATTTTGCAACCAAAGGTAAACTGTTACTTTTAGGAGATTTTAACTCTAGAACTGGAAATAAGCTAGATTATATAGAAAATGATGAATATGAAATTAATAATTCAGATAATATTAATATTTTACCAGATAATTATATTTCGGATAAATGTCACAAAAGAAATAGTAGTGACACTATGTTAAATACTGTACACATGGAAATGATCTTTTAGACTTGTGCATATCGTCCAGGCTTCGTATATTAAACGGCAGATATATGGGAGACTTATTGGGTAATTTTACATGTATGACTGTGAATGGTTCTAGTGTTGTAGATTATGGCATTGTTAATGAGGGTCTTCTTTCCTTAGTTAAATATTTTAAAACTTGTGCTTTAGATTATTTATTAGATCATACTCAAATTGAAATTTATATGAAATGCCAGATAAACGTAAAAAAACAAGACATTTTTTAAGGTTGGTCAGAGACATACTCATTTAAATTGGATCCCCAAAAGTCTAAGATAAAATTATTGAATTATTTATCTGATGTTAAAAATATTCAGGATATTGTTGATTTTGAAATTAAAGTCTTCAGCTGTAATCAGTTGGGTGTTGACGAAGCAACAGATAGTCTAACTGCAATTTTGGAAACTATTTCAGAAGATGTATGTTACAAAAAATGTAATTTGGTTAAAAGAAAGGGTGCTAAACAAAAGAAAAACAGTCATGGTCAGATAACTCTGTACGAGAAATGAAACATCAGTTAAATTATTTAGGATCCAAGCTTGGAGAATTCCCCTTTGATAATACTTACAGAACTAGATATAACAATTTACTTAAAACATTTCGAAAGACATTTAAACACAAAAAGAATAAATTTAGAGAGGAAATATTTAAAAAAACTAGATGGTGCATCTGAAAATAATTCTCAAGATATGTGGAAAATTCTAATAGAAATGAAAAAAACTCCATATCGAGAGAATGATAAAATAGAAGAAATACTGAAAAATTATGAACAATTAGAAGAACATTTTCAAAAACAAGGAAATTGTAAAACTATTAATTTAGAATTTCAAAGTGTAGTGGAAAACGAACTTAAAAATTTAGTGGTAAACTTGAATGGTATGGAATTAACTGATAAACCTTTTTCTATGTAAAACAGGTAATAAAATGTATTAAAAACAACAAAGCAAGTGGGCCTGATAACATAATAAATGAAATTATTAAATATAGTACCCATGTGACACTCAAATCATTTACTAAATTATTTAATATAATTCTTAAAACGGGACTACCCAAAAAGTGGGAAAAATCATATATTGTGCCAGTTCATAAGTCTTGGAACGAGTCCGAGCTCAATAATTATAGAGGAATTTCTCTGATGAGTTGTATCTCAAAGATATTCAGTGCTTTATTAAACAGAAGGATGGTTAACTTTATGGAAAATAAATATAATGATGCCCAATTTGGGTTCAGAAGTAATCATAGAACTTCTGATAGTATATTTATATTGAAATCTTTTATTAATAAATACCTTCATAAAAATAAAAAAAAACTATATATATGTTTCGTAGATTTTCAAAAAGCCTTCGATACTTTGTGGCGGAATGGTTTTCTATACAAGTTATGTAAATATGGTATTGGAAAACAGATATCTAATATAATAAAATGCCAGTTTGAATATACTGAGTGCTCTTTTAAGCATAAATAATATGTTTCAAGATATTTTAAAACAGACAAGGGTGTAAGACAATGGGATAGTCTTGGTCCTACATTATTTAATATTTTTATAAATGCTATTAGTGAAATTTTTGTTCATGAACAATATTCACCAGTAAGTTTTGTTGATTCAAAATTGGGAAGCATGCTTTTTGCGGACGACCTTATAATTCTATCTGAAACCGAATCTGGTGTTCAGAATAGTCTGAATAATCTTTCTTCTTATTGTGATAAATGGCAGCTTTCAGTTAATGTAAAGAAAATAAAAACCATGGTTATTCAGAATAATCCCCGTAATAAAATTAATCGTAAGTCCTTAATGCAATACAAAGGGCAAAATTTAGAAGATGTGAAGGAATTTAAATATTTAGGATGTATAATAAACAATAACGGAAGCTTAGTAAATTGTTCTGTTGATCTTGCAAATAAGGCTAGAAAAGTACTATTTGCTATAAAAATATATACCTCAGAGTTTGGTAATGTTCCCGTTAAAATAGGCTGCAAATTATTTCAAACTTTGGTGAAACCAATTCTGACATACAACTCTGAAATTTGTTTTATGGATTCATACCTTAAGCTATATAGAGCTAAGTCTCGAGCCAAAAAAATGATAGGTCCATTGATGTTTTGTCCTTTATAGATAAAACACCAATGGAAAAACCCCATTTGAATTTTATTAAAAATATACTTGGAACCAAAAAGAGCTCCACTAATATTATAGTTCGTGAGGAATGAGATTTATTGCCAGTTGAAAGTTTCATTTAGACTCAAACACTAAGTTATCTCTCTAGACTTAACAACGATCAACCGAATCCTCTTCTCAAAGAGGCTTATCAGCTGGCAAAAGATTTACACTCTGATGGTATTTACTCCTGGTTTACATATGCATCTAGCATTACAGAAGAAATAAACTTTGATTTAAAAGATCTAAATGAATGTAAAACAGAAAAACAAACCAAAAATTTAAAATGTCATATAA